>JXSR01S010276.1:1537-13819 GCA_000969725.1 Ophiothrix spiculata
CTAACCCTAACCCTAACCATAACCCTAACCATAAATGTATGACGTCACTATGACGTCATAATTAGCGAAATGTTGAAAATCGGCATTTGTGCGGAAAATATAGGCAAAAATCAAAAGGAATATTCGATTTTTATTTATTTTTTTTGCTAAATAGTGTAGGAATTAACTAGTTTAACCTAAGTACCAAGTTTGAAATGGATATCTGCTATATAAATAACTAAAAAGTACATTTTAAAAATCACGGAGTTACACCAACCCTCCTAACCTCCGAACTTTGATTGGAAAAGATGGTAGGGTAAAAAAATTTTCACTAGAATAAGCGCAATGGATGACCCTAAAGGTACACCAAGTTACCTCGCGCTGCGCGCGAGGAATTTTAAGCGACAGAAAAAAATTAGGTATGGGGGTTGTTGCAACCCCCCCCCCTCGGAGAATAAGGGTTAAAATTCTTATCTATGCTAATTAGTATGGGAAGGGGTGGGGTCGATTTGATTGTTTTGCCACCAAGTGAAGGGTATGGTAAAGTTAGACAAATACATAGAAGGGCGATTGAAAATTACTTTTGCGTTTTTGCGCTGATGCGCAAAAAACAAATGTTGGGCCACATGGAGTCTTATGGACCTCCCCTTGACCACTTAAGTGTTAACAAAGGAAATTGTCTATTTCAATTATTATGATTGGAACGCCAATGGAAATAAAATAACAAGAACACAATAGGCTGTTGAATGTGGACTGTTAAATATCCGGGTAGTGGGCTGACTCTTGAGGTAATGTTCAGATCTCTCAAAAAAGCTCTTCTAATTTGTTTGTTGTTTCGTTGAATCACCGGATCAGAATCTTCCAGAGCCTTTCTTGTTTCTGTTACAAAATTAAAGAGTTGCGTGGCCTTTAGTTTATAAAGACTATTTTTTAGCTTGAGGTGATGGGACCTGGTTTATATCCGTGAGCTACAGACAAAACATACGGCGATCTTCAAGTCCGGTGATACTAAATTGCAACAAAATGCCATTGCCGGTTGCTACATTTTCGCGCCATTATTTATCTCTTGGCATTGGTTGTCAAGATTGTGCACTAATATCTGAAATGACCATCAGTACTTTGATATGCATTGTTAAATCTTCTTTTGTATCTCGTTTAACATTTTGAATGCAGTAAAGATTTTATGTTGAATAACTAGTTCAAGATTGGGCACCTTTACTAAAACGGCTGTAACTATTGAATGCATAAGTCAATTTCAACAAACTAAAAATCTCATGAAAGCTGATTAAATTTGCTATTAATTACGTATAGTTTAAGTTGATAAACCTAACTGATTTCCTTTAGAAAACTCCTCTGTTGATTACACTTTGATTTGACTCACCCTGTATGTGTATACTATATAAATGCTAAACAAACTTCGTCATTTTTATGGATATTTTCAATAAGATTTTAACTCGTAAATCATTTTCTCCCTCATTTATATGCTTGTTTTCTTACGGTGCATAAGTTTCGTTTCTTTCACGTAAAATGATATATTAACATTAAGCAACAAACAACAATCACACAGTTGCAAATTGGTAATATGAATGAAGTGTTTTTAAATTTAATGATAATTGCTTGAAATAACGTACTAGTAAATCAAGCAAAATATATCTAAGCCGTTTTTGGTAAAACTGTAAAAATGTATAGTACATTATACAAATTGCATGGCGTACCAAGCAAATAGATACATCGCGAGAAAACATGACCCGGTGTAGCAGGAATGTAAGTCCCCCATTCTAATTGTCTGGGTTGTACAGTAAAGTATAGGCTAACAACTCTCGCACAACATTAGATTCACGCTTTATTCCGTTATGGTTTATGAAAGGCGGACTACCATTTCAGGGGGACTACGAATACTTTCACGCCGGTGCGCGCCCAATGTAGCTTCATTATTATGAATGAATGATTCACTTGATATGGATTTACTCCTTCAAAGAAAATTTAATTTCCTGTATAATGATCCACCAGGCAAATAATTACCTTCGGGGAAAATGTTTTTAAATACAATGTGTCTCTCGATAAATAGAAATAACTTTACTCCATATCTCCAGTGAATGAAGCCGCCGTAGGCATACACACTGGGTAACCACCAGAGCCTCGTATATCGATAGCTGCAATAAATGCATTCATTTTTTGCCTTAATAAAATGTTGGTAGCGTTATACATCTAACCAAATAACCAATATACAAAGACAGCAACGACACCATGGTTGACAATACATGCAAATGGAATATTAAAACTACAGTTCTTTTTGCGAGAGAGACGGCGGATTGTTATGTTTAATGCAAGTTTTTGCCTATTTACACATGTTATAATATCGCAATATTTAGAGTACATATGGACTAAATAGAGTCTCTAGTTTATATATGAACCTTTGCTAGTGATTTCACGTCTATAATCAAGGTCAAAATGGCGACAACAGACTCCTTAGACAAAGTTGACGCCTTTTTCACCGAAACCTCTTTAATTAATGATGTTCGGTTAATGCGACTGTTTTCATATTTTGACAGATTGTGGGCTTGATACCTTTTATTGAATACAAATAACATTGTATAAATATATATGTGATGTTGTTTTTGAACGATAGATTGTAATAAACTTGCGTTGTTTTGTCTGAAAAACGAGCTTAAAATGTGACTCTGATATTTCTTCACTTGAGCTTTGTATTGCCTGTTTTAAATATTGCCTAGTATTGACATTCGAATAATTTTTGAGTACTTCCAAATTAGCATTCCATGGAGGCAAACATTGCAATTTTTATGTACACAACAATAAAAATGCGTCATTCTCAAGTTCATGTTTTAGATTTCAAGACTCAACCTCAAGGCTGCCCATTTAGATAAGCGGTTATTCCTTCGCTTCGTTATCCATGGCTAACTCGTGCCATAAGCCATGGTTCGAGTCCCCGCAAATGCAGTGGAAACTATTTTTCTTTTCATGATTAGAAATGATCAGGATTCACATTTTCCTGAGCAGATGAATAGCTAAAGTCCTATGCTGAGATCGTATGACGTATACACAGCAATTATTGGCTAGACAACTGCATTGTTTTATTTCCAAATGTGCTTAACAATATAGTACGAAATTTTTATTGTTGGATCATACTTTTTCTCTGATACAATTTCTTTGCAGACGTTTTAGCCGCATATTTGGTTGGAGAACGTTTGTATGGAGATCGAAGAACACCAGATTAAATTAATTTTAGGTAAGAGTCAAATTATCCAATGACCCTTTTTTGATCTCAATATCATAAACGTTTTTCTTCTTATAGAAAAATGGGTTAACCCTGGTAAATTCAAAGTTAAACGTGTAATCATTTTCAAGAAAGAATATAGTAAATATTTTATGAATAAACATGTAACGAAATTGAGATCATTGAATATTTATAACTTAATATACAGTTCAGTTGAAACAACCTATTATGTGCATGGTTTTACTCGTTTGAAATATTCATGAAAGTTCAACTTTATGCTGGTAACAGTGATTAATTTAAGAAGAGAGTTCAGATTAAAATTATTGCGCATGTCCCAGTAGAAAGCGGAAGAACCTATTCAGAAACAAAATTTTGATGAGTGAAAAGTAAACCCTTCTTTCATTGACATTCCATCTACCAAGAGTGGAAATCACTCTTTTTTCTCCATAAAAAAATTCAAATTCTAAAGAGCGAATTTGCACTTTGCAAAGGGTAATTGTTCCTTCAGCACAATCCCTCTCGATTGAGTTATTTAATAATGTGTAAATTTACATTGATGTTAATAATTCAATCGACAGAGACTATGCTGAGAGAACAACCGGTGAAAAGATTGAAAAATTAATGTCAATCTTAAAGGAGCATGGCCTAATTGCTTCAACATTTTTTCAAACTTTTTGAGATTTTGGTACCAAAATATTGGTCATATATTTCTTATAGCCATGTGAAATTTCACGACTCAGCTATATATCGTTTTGGAGGTATGCATGAAAATGTGTCTAGTTACAGTAACCATACTTTTTACAGTAACACAATAGGCGGCTTTGAAATACAAAGTTTCCTATAAAATCAAAACGGTTTGACCGATTCAAGTTGAATTTCATATGACATTGAAAACTAAATTTTGAAAAATTGGACCGTGCTCCTTTAAATGATTGAAATTTCAATCTTTGCAAAGTCCAAATTCACTCTTTACAGTTTGAAATTTTACCTGCATGAAGGAAAACGATTGATTTTCGCTCTTGGTACATTGAATTGTCAATCGTTTTGATTGACCCGAACAGTCACTCAATGGAGGATTAACTTTTTCACTCTTCAAAATTTAGAGAGATGTATTAATATAAAAACCCGAACAAAACAAGAATAAAACAAAACGTATAAAGAATAAATACAAAAACATAACATAACAAAATAAAAGCAACATCACTGCATTTTTTGTCGTTACCTGTTGTTATTTGGTCCGATTACATAAATAAATGACATATTTATAGAGGAAAGAATTGTTTTATAATGTTTGTTTGATGGAGGAATAGTACAACTGGCCCGGAGGTCTCACTGAAAAAATGAATACGCCAATTTAAGAAAACTCCAACTCCAATAGCTCCCTTTTGTAAATTACACTTACAAAATATAAATGCTCATAAATCTCTTTAAAAGCTTTCACATCACAAAAATCATTTCCATTTCTATATCCCAATCATTGTGTCACATTTGACCTTGTAGTTAACTTTTTAGAAACTGTTAGATTAATGTTTTGTATTGATAAGTATTTAGTTGCTATATTTAAACAGCCAGTACAAGAAAACCCCAACTCTATGAGCTCCCCCTCTGCAAATTTACTATCACAATAATTATCTAACAGACAGTGTCTAATAAGTCAACTACAGGGTCAAATATGACATTATGATCGGGATTCAAGAGGTTTGTATGCATTTATATTTCCACATAATAGGGGGGCTATTGAAGTCGGGGTTTTCTCGTACTGCAGGCGTATTCAAATGATAATCGAGTATGTTCAAAGGTTTTGAGATACGTTTACGTAATTTTTAATGTATCGATTCGTGAGTTGTCGTCACACACCAATGCAACCAATCGGCAAAATATTGTATATTTTGTACAATTTTAGCTAACAATGCGTAAAATAGGTTGTTTCTTGCAGAAAAATGGTATAAATATTGGTCAAAAATCGTGCTTTTGAGAAATAGAGATAATCGAAACAGAAAAATCTTCGTTAAGCGTTCCAATTTTTTGTCTACGTATATCCTTCAAGATTTCAATTACCGTTAACATCAACAACAATTATAAGAGGGCATTTGTGTGCGCTATCCACGTAATAATCCAACATATTCTTAACTTTTGCCAAGCAAATCGTCTTTTAAAAGTACAACCCCGGGCCACTGTTGTTTGAGGTGGACATGTATTCCTTTTTAACCACAATAACAATTTCTTCACAGAAAGTTGAAAAAAAACCCAGTATAAATAACTGGAAATATGTTGCATAATAATGTTTTGAACCCATTCTCAAAATGTTATTTCTTTTTGGTTGAAATTGTTTTAATTTTGAGCTCATATATCAATTTTTTTTGTAAATTCAGATTTGTAAAAAAATGAGGGCGCTATACATATTTCAAATTATTGACTAAATTTGATTATCGATTTATTGCTTGATCTGGGAAGATGTTGGCTATACATGATAAATAAAATATTCATTTGCATATCTATATAATTTCAGTAGTACACAGCAACATATCTCTTTTATATCCACAAATGAGTTTTTTTATGAATAGCGCAAACTATTTTGACACTTAGAAATAAAATGCCCCTATTTATATCGGGTTTAAACAACAGTGTGGAGAGGTGTATTAGGGTTATTTTTGTAGACTGAAGGATGTATCAGGTGACACCGTTTAGGGTACGAAACACAGCAATTGTTGGGTAATTTTAAAATAAATAGGGCACTTTTTTCAAACCCTAGTGTGAAAACAGTATCGATAACACCCCTATTTAGGACGTGGATAGGAGGAAAAGGGTAGATTTCGCCTTTAGAACCCTCCACCTTTTAGGGGGTGTTTTGAAAAACTGTGATCACGCTATTCCTGCAACATTATACTTGAGTGGCCCCGCCCCCGGGAGTTCAAAAACATTTATATTATGGATACATTGCTTCAAGATAAATACGCCTATAGATGAACGTGGGGAATAGTTTCATAACACCAGATTTGTACATACAATACCGAAGCAATTTCCTTCCATGCGTCTTTATAAAAAGTAACACATCTTAAGTCGGAATGTGATTAAATTTCAAGTGTGTTGATATCATGGTTGCAAATCATATTTATTTTACTAAGTATCAACAAGGTATCCCTAAAATATTATGCTATGATCGAAAATGACAGTGCTTCTTTACAAACAAGCAAGCTCTTGTAAATATGCCTAAGAGTACTAGTACTTAAACATGAAAGGTTAAACAAGGCTTGGCGAACATTCAGACGAGAAAAAAAAACCGCTTCATAAGTCTTAGTGTCAGTAGGAAAATAGGAAGGCATAAAGTGTATTTCCATCTCCATTATGTATTTTATTTCATATAATTTGACTTAGATATTTTGTGAAAGATGTTGAATATCGATGTAAGAGAACAAACATTCACTTGAGTTGTACCAAATTAGAAACGCCGCTAATGTACATGAATTTTATAGGGTTTAAACTTGTACATAACATATACATAACACATCACATCTTGTCATAACTACAAGGAAATTTTCAACAGTATCCTGGTAATCCAGCTGTAAGATAAACACGCCTAAGACTTCAAAGAACGGACATCCATTTCAATAATTGATGTTGCTTATATTCTATGTTATGAATGAGCATTCAAAAGTCACAAAATATAATAACAAATTACTGGAACCCTAGAACTAATTTGATATGTACATTTGATAAAAGTGATGATTTCTTGATCTATTTAACAAATACAAACACAATACATAGCAAAACAAGTAGCTACGTGTCACTTAAATGGCATTTGAAATTAAAAACACAACTAAGACCTGCAATCTTATTCTTTTTTACGGTTCATCCTGGCACGTTATTGAGCAACATACGAAATCTAAAAGAGAATAAAGACGATTTTAATACAATTTTGTTATTATAAATAGCATAAAACCAAGCAATATTGGATGGTATTACAAATTATGAGATTATGCGCAATAAATTGTATTCTCGATGGTAATCTACACGTTGCTCAGATCAATAAAAAAATATTGCTCTTTCTATAGATTTGTATAAATTCTTTTAGAATTTTATTCTCAAATGTGGTAATCAGAAAACCATCCGTTACCGAACGTTACATGACTTTTACTCAGGATTTTGGCAATTAATTTAATTTTAAAACATGTCTTGACCCCACCAGTTAGCACCGTTATCAATAACAAACTTGTGGATAAAATGTTTATCCTACTAGGTTATGTAGCCAGTTAAAAGTGACATTTTTCAATTTTTCGGTCACAAACGTTACATGGAACCGCCTTATTGAGCAATAGTAATCAAATGAGATATGAAGTTTCAGGGGAAAATAGTCAGGGGCGTGATTATACTTTAAATTCGATCGTAAATATTTGGTGACGTCACGACCAAATGTTTTGTAGCAAAAATTGTGTTTGAAGGCCGACTATGTTTGGACCCTTAAAGTATTTTCTTTTACAATACACTTTAGTGCTGGTGATAGTGCTAGAATACTGTTCACTCCTAAGTAGTAAAGGTCAAACTATACTCGTCCTCCAAACTAAATTTTGCTACCAAACATTTGGTCATGACGTCACCAAAAAATTTGCGATCGGATAGAAAGTATCACTAGTATTCAAAAGCATTGGCAAAAGTGTGTTAAATTGAAATACATCTTATAATGTATCTCATTTTGCTCAAAGAAATAATAAGCAATATGAGATACATTATGAGATGATTTTCAATTAGAGACACTTTTGACAATTTGTGATACTTTTGAATACTGGTGTATAGACGGTTAACAAACATGTTGATGCCGGTGTAAAAGTAATCGTGTCCCCTGAAATGGTAGTCCGCCTTCCATAGACCATAACGAAATAAAGCGTGTAACTTAATGTTGCGTGAGAGTTGTTAGCCTATACTTTACTGTACAACCCGGACAATAAGAACGAGGGACTTACATTCCAGCTAGACCTGTTCAATGACTTTGCCTTGATTCAATTCAACACATGTGCAATTATTTGATCTAAAAAGCCTTGTACAGTGTTTATTGATTTATATTATACATTTACTAAGATACGTTTAGTTTCTATTAATCTGTCAAAATATTGAATTGAAGGTTTTACCCACCAACCATTTATATAATTTACTCATGACCAGATTCAGTGTTTATCTTAAAATCGAGCCCATATTGACAGGCGATTCCTAAAAAAATGTGGGGAAAAATGATTTACATTTTTGTTTTTTTCAGGAGACGGTACTCAAACGAAATCTGTAAAAATCATGGTCAAATTAAGTAATTAAGTTAAATGGCTTACCAAATACTCTTGCTCTAACGTATACCCTACGCCGTTGGTGTAAAGTATTGATTCTAGCACTCACCAGCAATAACTAAAATTTTATCGCAAGAAAACATGTTTCATAGCGATTGATGTCATGCTTTAAGAGTCAGTGACTGAAAACCAATACAAAAATGCTTAACTTGTTACAGAATAAAAATATTCAACAGCGGGTTGACATTTAGAGTGCGATGCAGATATTTAAAGTACCAATCTGCTATGTTTCCGATATCGGATTTTCTTAAATCATGAAGGATAATGTTGATATCATGTTACCAATATTATTTATAACGGATCTTTTGAAATCAAACATGGTTTCCTATCAGTTTTAAAATCATTGTTATGTTTTGATAACAAAATGTGTTGTTCTGCTTCATCTTTGTGTAAGCCAGACGTGATACACTGTTGATACGTTTTCTAACTCGAAATTATATTTATTTTTCAATGTAAGCATTATTGTTTAGGAATGAGTGTGGTAATAGATCTCAACTCTGGAAGTCAAATAGAGCATAAAATAGATATCTTCATTGAAATATTTCAATAGCAAAAATAAGAAAAATGCAAATAAATATGTACTACTGTATATAACTTTTGATGATAAACCATTCAAAAATTTCTCGTTTTAAACAACATTTCAAAATCAACAGTTTGCGTTCTATGGGAATTAATTTACTATAAGGTAAATGTCAATGGAACATGCGTACTCTGGCAACAGAATGGTATTTTGACTGAGAATGCGGACACTGAGCATGTAAAGCGCCGTTCTTTTTTAACGCACAATTTGGCGGAAAAATGTAAGAAGCGTATTGCGTTGTCGTCTTGTAATAGCAGCGCAAAACAGAACCCAGAGGGGGACACTCGCCTTGCGTCTGTCAATGCATGGAGCCCGCATGGCGCAATCACCTAACTTATTTTCAGGGTAGGCCGTCAAAGTTGGGGTGTAGGGGTGCAAAAAACTGATTTTTAGGGTGAAAACAGACCTATTTCCTATCTGTACTTTCTTTAATCTATGGGAACAAGCTACAAGAGAGCTTGGGATGTACATCCATGTATATCCAACTCGACATGTTTACATTCAACTCATTGTGTGTGAGATGGGCGGAGGTCTTACCTACTGTGAGTAAGTGCGTGTTTACGGTATAAAATAGTAGAACCCGTAAGCATAGAGCGAAAGCGGAAACACATACAAATACGCAGTGTAAAGAAACATCTGACTGATGCATAAGCGTGTACACACAATGGGGCAAACTACACGAGAGCTTGAAATGTACATCAATGTACATTCAACTCAATACCGAGGCTTCGTGCGTCTCACACATTGCGAGTGCGTGTGAGTTGCGACTTGCTGGGCGTTTAGGTATAACACGTAAGCGCAAATACATACACGCATTTGAATACCTCTACTCCTAGAATGTACATGGATGTATATTCCAAGCTCTCATGTACATGCCCTATCGTAATCTTTCAAACAAATGTAAGCAAGCATAATCTTTTGGGAAATAATTTCTTATCACCAATATTCCTACAGAATTCATCAAAACCTACAGAAAGAGCAACATGTTTATTGATCTGAGCTACGCGTGGATTACCGAATAAAGAACACATAATTTGTAACCCAATACCATCCAATCTAGCATTGCTTACACAATTTTGACTGCAAGCCACTTTCTATTCACTTTTATAAATTCTTTGTATGGATTTCTCTTGTACCCGATCTCTGATTCGATGGTTTTGAGGTATAGATGCAGAGGAATTACTAGTGTAATCTACGTCGGTGTGTAATTCT
Source organism: Ophiothrix spiculata (assembly GCA_000969725.1). Taxonomy (NCBI): domain Eukaryota; kingdom Metazoa; phylum Echinodermata; class Ophiuroidea; order Amphilepidida; family Ophiotrichidae; genus Ophiothrix; species Ophiothrix spiculata. The sequence goes on from JXSR01S010276.1 coordinate 11,874, forward strand.
ACACCTTCTACTAGATTTCGTATGCTGCACGAGAATTTGACTTTAGGGTATAATACCAAGTTTATTGAGAAACGATTACTGCTTAAAGTTGTGTTTCATGTTTTTAATAAGATTTTACCAAAACGCAGATATCTATTTTTTCCATGAATTGGAAACAATACTTTGCATCATATTCGTGAATTCTATATCTATTTAAAGGTGCTGAAATATGAAATTATTTTTTTTTGATCCCATCACAAATCTGTCTGTAGAAGGAATATCTTTAAAACTGACTTTTGGATGTTCGCTAATAACATGCAAGCTATACCTATTGAAGTGGTAAACCGTTCCCTTGAGTCTTAGACGTGTTATCTTACAGCAGGATTACAGGATACTTATTATCTAAACTTTACAACTTGTTTGTAGTTATGACAAGATGTGATGTGTTTTCTTGAGTGTATTTAACTATGATTTATACCACTTTAGCAAGCAAAATATCCTGTTATACCGGGAGTTTCAATAAAAACACAACGAACTTTGAACTTTTCTTTTGAGAAAATTGAGCAAACGTTATAATAATATAACAGAGTAGACCATTGGCTGTACAAAATTTTAGTTTTGTTGACTTTGAATCACTGAATCAAACGTTATTGCACATTTTGTAAAGAAATGAAAAATCTTGATTGTCCGATTTTATTTATCTGTAAAGATTCACCATTGGTGACGTAATGGAGCACAGTACGTTGAATTGAAATGGCTAAATCATCACATGATTAGGAGAAGCAACCCTTGAACTCATTTCATGACATAAGAAACTCGTTGCCTCTTCATATCCGTTCATGTTCTTCACTTGTTTCATTCAAATACATGCTCAAAACCCACCTTATGAACACTGCTTATGGTCAAGATCATGTGTAATGTTTATTTGTTTGTATATAATTTGTTTTCTAGATGTATTGGTATCTCATGTTGCTTTTGTATGTTGTTGAGCTCTGGCGACATGAGCGCATTTGGGCGGATTTGTGCGCTGCATAAATGTACATTATTATTATTATTATATATTGAGAATTTGCTGATATTAAGCAGGTTGTTGTGTCTGTTTGAGTTGACCTGTTGCGCCCCCTTGACGGCCAGATGAATCACAAACTTACTTGAGTTCTTAAATGTCTTTGTCTTAATTTTTTTCCTTGCTTTCTGTTAACCCTAAAAGAGCATTCCAACCCCCAACCCCCTCCCCTCTGAGATTTTATGTAATACATCCGCCGGTTGTTAATTTTTCGCGCTGAAACTTCTTGACTTTTTATAAGCCTTGCACTTATTTTAAGACCCATTTTTTTTTGGAAATCGGACCTAGGGTTGGGACGTGGCATTGCGTAATGGCACGCATATGGGTCACATAAAAACTGATTGTCAATGGAAATTACATACAAATCGTGTTTTTTGCTTTCAGGATACACTTCCACTATGTTTTATTTGATTTATTAGGAGTAAGAATGTGTGTAAGTATACTTTGACACACATCATTGAAACAAATTGCAACTTTTGCTCGAAAATTAGCGAAAAACTATGACTTTGGCGATGTTCAGTTATTTTCGCGTTTTTGTCATGACATCACTGTGTCGTCATACCAAGTCCGATTTCAATTTTTTTGGTACCAATTGACTCTTGAGGGTTCTAGTTATCCACCAGTTATCTACACTTGATGTTTCGTCAATCGCTTTCCGATACCAGAAGGGCCCCCCCCCGGCTGTGAGGTGGGTTGAAAAAGCCCAGCTCTTTAAGGGTTAAAAACACTTGAATAACATTATTATTGGTTGATATCTTCTATTAAGATACTTTTTTCAACTCTTTTAGTAGAAACTGTAGCATAAAATATCCGATTGTATTACCATAAGTAACATATTCAAGAAATATATATTTGGGTATCATGAAGATTCGTACTTTAAGTTGTATATTTTGACCTGTTT
>JXSR01S010276.1:34954-54326 GCA_000969725.1 Ophiothrix spiculata
TATAAAATATGCATGTTGCTAATTTTGGCGTTGATGCTGGAGATTGGTTTAACATCATATGGGTAAAATTAAGCTTATTTTCCTCAACAAAGTTTGTTGACCGTGTTACGCCTAATACCCGATATGTCCGAGAAATCGAGATGTCGGCAAACGCGTAAATTAGGAATTCCGAATTTAATTCAACAAATGGCCATATCAGACAAAGTAAGCATCTTTGAGCCAAATTGTTTGGAGGGTATTCATATTTACCAAAAACAAGCCATATAAGCCCCAAAAATCATGGGTGACAGGGGGCGTTTCATTTTTAACACTTTATAGTATTGCTTTAAGAAAGATTAGATGAAGAGGTCACCATGGACACTTTCGTTTTCTGGTTCAAGAAAGTCATGTTTACCCTTTGCAATAATATGAAGTTAAAATTTGACCATTGTCTTTGACCCCTTTAAAATTGTTGGACGAAAAGGTTATTATGGACACTAACCCTAACCCTAACCCTAACCCTAAGGCGAACATTTTGACACATCAACCATTAAAATCTGACAAACTTGAAAATTTGACCTTTTTCTTGACCTTTGACCCTTTAGAAAAGGTCGGATGAAGAGGTCAGTATAGACACCTTTGATCGCTGGTCTAGGAAACATAATTTGACACTTTAAACTTTGAAATCGGATAAAGTTGAAAATTTGACCCCTATTGAATATTCTTTTGACCTTTGACCCAAAGAAAAGGACGGACGATGGGCTTACAATAAACACTTTTGATCGCTGATTCAAGACAGACAATTTGACATCTTAAACTTTAAAATCGGACAAAGTTGAAAATGTGCCCCTCTATTGATCTTTCTTGTGACCTTTTACCCCCTAGGTGAGTTTGAATGCCTGAAGAAGAAGAAGAAGAAGAAGAAGAAGAAGAAGAAGAAGAAGAAGAAGAAGAAGAAGAGAAAGAAGAAGAAGAGGAAAGAAACACGTCAAAAACAATACCCTGTAATCATTAACAGTGATATAATGATTAAATCGTGAACTTTTAATGAGCGCCCAACTGACCCATGCAAGTCGTAAGCCCATACCAGACAAAGGCTTGGCGACAGTTACACACGCCATGTGTATACCACAGAAACACTATTTTACTACAAGATGGATATAAGCGCACGAATTGTACGATATATTAGACCGGAAGTTGGTAATTCATTCAAACATCGCGTTTTAGGCACTCGTTATGCCGATATCTCGATATGACATGTATATCGGCATTTCGGCATTTAGGGTATTAAATTAGATACATTTTGGTGACAAGTGAAGACTACACGCATCATAAATGGGCATGCCAGTGCAGCTGGAAGAAATATGTGATATGTATGCCCATAAGACCACTTTAAAATTCAAAGGCAGCAAACAAGTATATGTATCAATGTTTCTTCGAACACTCATCGCTAAACTTTCTACAGCCACCGAAATGCTGAAAACTGAATTGTATGACTTGAACAGTTGGTACTTTAGTGAGGGGAGGGATTTAGTGTCAAAAGATGGATTTTCCGCTCTTGATATTATGGTTTACAGAAACTAATACAGTCTTGACGTCAGTGAAACACTATTACTCGGTTTAGATCAGTATAGCTACGTATAAGCAAATTGTAATATAGAATAGATTTCCTTTACCAAAGAAAACTTAATTTCCTGTATAATGGAGCATCGCACATATAACTGCTACTGGGAAAATGTCTTTCACATAGACTGTGTCTCCCGATAGATAGACATAGATTGTTGCCTGCCTCTGGTGAATGGAGATGCCTCAGGCGTACACACTGTGTAATTGTCGGAGTTTCATATATCGATAGCTTAAATAAACTCACTTATCCTTGTCCAAATGTAATTCTGATAAATGGATGCATCTAAAATTGTACCATATCAAGATTGTCCACATCAATAATGTTAGGCATTTGTTATGTTAAACTTAATTATTTGCTTTGTTGATTATTTTAATTAAAGAAACTTAATTATGGAGCTCTATGATTGTCATGGAAAGATTTGGTTTTTTTTTTGCAATCTATTGTAATTTCCAAAGTCTGTTAAAATAGGCAATTGTTTGCACGAACCAATCAGATGATAGATGATAAGAATTTCCATAATTAGATCATCTATAAGTACCGGTATTTTGGGGAATCCCATATTGCCACATAATGTGTTTGTATTTATTTTGCATTGTAAATGAAGTGGGAAATTCCCCGTGTGCTAAAAAACTGTACAGTACTGTATTCCTTTGGAAACAGACTGTTCCCCGGGTACCGTAGTGTACCTCTGAGTTCATCATTTGCGCTTATTCTAGTGAAACAATTTCGATCCTACCACCTTCAGGGTACAGTGTCCGTTCAAAGTTCCGAGGTCAGGGGGGTTGGTGTAACTCCATGATTTTACAAATGTACTTTTTAGTCATTTTTATAGGAGATATCAATTTCAAACTTGGTATTTAGGTTAAACTAGTCACTTCCTACGATATTTAGCAAAAAAACGCATGAAAATCGGATATTCCTGCGATTTTTTAGAAAATTTTGAATTTTGCCTATATTATTTTCCATACAAATGCCGATTTTCAACATTTTGGTAATTATGACGTCGTAGTGACGTCATACATTTATGGATGACCTTGAATTTGGTATCAATGGAAAGAGGGGACTAATACCTATCCACTGATACCACATACGGGGGTCTATCGCTCCGTGTAACTAGGGTTAATAACAGATTATAACTCGGATTTTAAATTTTGAAAATATATCCTACGATCACGCGGAATACGCAGCGGTTTATGTAAGTGTTAAAGTAAAATTTAAGACCAAGTTGATTATTTTATTTGTAAACTTAGAACCAATATCCAATATTGTGCACTGGACTCAAAAACTTACAGTAACAGGTTAATTTTGTCATTTCACGATAGTCATTTGAAACATAGTTTAGAATTAGGATAGTAATTTGAAATACATTATTAATATCAATTTAAGAAATGTGTAAGATGTGGTGTTGCTTCCTTCAAGAGCAGGGTGCACGAGTATCTATAATTGTCACGTGTTTAAAGCTTCTGCCCCCGCATTTCAGTTGTCTTGTTGCTGTGAACCACGGATTAGGCCATGGGTATATCTACCATAGTGCAGTGATGTTTATGCTAGATTTTCATATTGTTCAATCCTTATGGACTATTGTTCACTTACACCTTTCATAAAAAAAAAACAACACAGATGCTCATTGCAATTTTTTTTTATCCTCGACACTTCACATAATGATTGGAAACTCCCTGGTACTCCATGAAATAAATGACGTCCAGCGACACCAAACGGTAAGTACTTCAGACTTGTGAACGAGTTACTACTGCCCGTGTAATGCGATCCTGTTTAATAGCAATACCGAGAGCAGCTTGTCTCACTTAGTCATAACACATTATGTGCATTAAAAAAGAGGGCGTACAAAGCTACTGCTTAACTTACCTCGAAAATCTAAACTGCTACGAACAATTCCATTTCTATCGCAAGGACGTGATCAAATTAGTTTTTCTATTTGCAATTTTTATTATATGAACATTTTAATTGAACTTTGTCCAATTGTTCCCAGTTTTATTTTGAAAGGAGTAGGTTCCGATTGCATTTTCATTCCCCAGGGTTCAACCGGAAGTTGCTGTCAAATGAAAGCCCATCTTATTCTGATTATAAATCCAAAATTTCACCTCAAATTTCATTATAGTTTTGGAGATATAGAACGTGTGTAATTAATTGGTATACATATTCCGATTGTATTTTCATTCCCCAGGGTTCAACCGGAAGTTGCTGTCAAATGAAAGCCCATCTTATTCTGATTATAAATCCAAAATTTCACCTCGAAATTTATCATATAGTTTTGGAGATATAGAACGTGTAAAATTACTTGGTATACATATTTTCAATTTCTTTTTTATTTACATAAAAGCCTCATCCCTAGGGTTGCATACTTTCTTTAACCTCTCAAGACACAAGCTAAGGTTGAAACCTTGCCCAATGCATTTTGGAGGTCAAGATCAATCAAGTAAAAGTAAATTATGCACATCCTAAAATAGGAACCTACATCATTAATATGTTTGTGAAGTGGATATATTAGTTTTTATAAATGTCCAATAAAAGTTGCATCTTGGACCGACTTCCGACTGAGCTTGTCAAACGATGTGCTTAGAGTCTTGCTCCTCTGATAACTCGAAATGAGTCTCTTCTATAAGGTATTGTTCCATCTGATTTTAAAGAGGCTGTCGCCGTCCCTCTTCTGAAGAAAAATGGTCTTGACTTTAATAATCTTAAGAATTTCAGACCAGTATCCAACCTCACGAGTTCCTCAGGGCTCTGCATTGGGGCCAATGTTGTTGACGTTATATTCCCAATCTCTTTCAGATGTCATCAATTTACATAGTTATTTCTTCCAAACTTTGACGGCCTACCCTAACCCCACCATAGGTGGTGGCCCCCTATTTTTGTTTTCCTTTTTCATAAAAATGACGGCAAAAGGATTTTAAAAAGATTACCCAAAAGCCTGGGGTCGGTTGCTTTTGTGTTTTTATCCTACGGGGATAAAAACCTGAGGGGGGGGGGAGAGGTTGCAACAACCCCTCCCCCTAGGTTAGACGAGGGTTAATTATAATCTAAAATGTGTCCTTGCCAGGTACTATGGATTTTATTCTGAATACAAAAATACCTGCTTCATATTTCTCCAATGAGAAACATTTTCATATTTGTCACTGTCTTGATTTTTTATCATTCTAATTGGTGATTTAGCAGTTTATTCCGAACGATAATATTGTCTGAAAACGTTAGGTCAATCTGCATTCAGTTGATTGGATTTTACAATTGGTTAAAAAATACTTTTCTTATATCTTATGTCTACCACCGTTAAGTCGCGAATGAGATTCATACGACGTTCGCACGGTGTTCGCAAGAATAGGTGTATTTATGTACAAATATCTGAGAAACGTTCTTTTTTATGAACTTTCTTTTCAGGGCAATGTTATTAAATGTATTTCCCCTTGACGAAAATGAGGATTTTTTTTAACATTGCATAAGGGTGGGGTGGGGGTTCCATGGTACCAAACATATGGTTTTTCGGTTCTCGCATTTTAACGCCGCAATATTTCGAACTGTTATTTTATGTAATTGCCTAAACAGTTGTTACGTTTCTTTTGGCGAAAAAAAAAATTGAAATCGACCGTGTCATTTTCGAGCTAATTAGCATAAATTAGCATTTAGGGTGGGAGGGTGCGAAAAAAAAAATGATTTGCCTATAAAACAACCCGCGGTATATTTTCCAAATTTTATTTCAAATGTTAATGTATTCATGATCTTCTAATATGAGCCAAATTTCATTCAAGTTGGAAAATTCCTTCAGGAATTGGGTTTTTCAAATTTTGGCCAAAATCGAGATGTTGCGCGACTAAAATCGGTTATTTGGTCGCCATTTTGAAACGGCATCTTTTAATTGTTTTTCCTGAAATATGGTTGTGATAAGTTTACCTATATATGGTGTAAAGATTATTAAAAATTACGGGCGAGAAAGTGGTTTTTATAAGGGGGGGGGTACTATGTATGTTGTTTTTATAATGTTTATTATGTGAACGAGAAAAAGCACTGCGACTGGTTTGTAATTTCAGGGCAATTTGAATACGAAAGTATTAAGTGCGAGTATGCTTTGTGATAGTTGCGCCAAGGGGAATTTGATGATGTCACCCTTTTTGTTGTAGTGACGGTATTTTGTGCCCTAAAATCATTTTGTTTACTGATTTTTTCTTTCGCTTCTACACCTTCTCTTAATACCCCTTTTCTCTTTTTTCCCCCTCTATTTCGTCTTGTCTCCACTTTTCCACATTTTATTTCACACTCTTTCGCAAGGCCACCGCAAGGCGTTTGTACAACAGCTTACGAAGTAATCAAATAAACATTCTCAATCATTCGTATGAACACCGTAAGGCTATTGTGACCAAATCTTTAACATCCAGAGCCATTAAATATCACCTTTTCTTTGTAAGCACAGCTGCTCTTTCTATGACTATCCCGACTTGTCATTGGTTTTGAACTGAAGTCACTATTTCAATAATTCATTAGGCTGCTTAATGAACATTGGAATTCACTCCCTGTTAACATTAAAAAGTATTGGCAATATTTCAGGTTTAAAAGTGCAATCCGTAGGTATCTCCAATGAGGTCCAGGTTTTTGGGTTTTTTTTTTTTTTCATGTTTATTGGCCGTGTGCTATTTTAGTGATTTATAAATTTATTTGTTTTTATCCTTGTATATTCCTTGCGCCATTTTTGCCTCATTCGTTCTGCCATCTTTACAAACCTCATTGGAAATAAGCCTGAAATATGGCTTTCATGAGTTTTCCTGGTTTTAAATCAACAGTACTGTTTTGTGTAAATCTTTATATTTTGTGCAATCTATTTTCTGTATGTGTAATCTTATATCTGTTTCAATATTTGTATGTTGAATTGGAACCAAATGAAATCAATCAATCAATCAATCAAAACAAGATATCAAAATGTCAAAAGATGAGATATTTAACGATAACTTCGCATTTTTCCAATACTTTTAATACATTTATGCACGTTTGCGTCTAAATAAAGCCCAAATGATACGGAATATTCCAATAGGTTTTGTCCCGAATTCTCTCCCTTTAGGTCTTGGTATTTTCACAGCATCCCGTAAAAAGCAACAACATTGATCGTCAGATCAAACTATTGATTTAATTGGCTTGGGTACAGACTTAATACACATTTTAGTCTGCATAGAAATTAAACGAAATCCAGTGCAGAAAATTGGATACGTGTTTTTTCTTTCAGTCTCCTTTCTTTTCACGGAAAATGATTAGTTTTTCTCTCAGTTATTCTTCCTAAAAGTAATTGTATTTTTTACATGTTTACATTTTTAGACTACCTGCAATTTCAGGATAATACGTATTTAGGTTGTAGGTATGTTATCCAACAAATTGCTATGTTCAATCGCGTTAATCATGCCATCAGACATCATAAAGGATCAGTGTCTTATTACCAGATTTATATCTAGGGTTATTATTCTAATACAAAGAGCAATATGTTTTTTCTCTTAGGTATAATGTAAATTGCAAGTTATATCAGTTATGAACACGCTTGATTTTGGTGTTAATTTTAATTTGCAATATCTACTTAAAGGCATCAACATTTGTCATAAGATCATATCATTGAATTGAAAAGCTCATTTGATAAACCAAATGTACAAAAATTAAACGAATCAAGTGCAGAACAATATTACTACATGTCTGTTCATTCAAAAGTAAGCTCCTCCCATTTCGAAGAATGTGATTAGGTTGTCTCTCTCTTATTTTTACTGAAATTTAATGTATTTTCTTTGTACTTCTTCTACTTTGTAAAATTTTAATCTGAGGAATATGCCTTAATGCTGTAAATGTGTTTATCCAACAAATCGCTTTGTTGAATCGCAGTAATCTGCCATCAGACATAAATCAACCCAAGGGTATAGAATCTTATTACCAGAATTGCACATAATAACTACACGCTATTTAATTCATTCTATAGAAAGAGCAACATGTTTTTTTCTCTCTCTCAGGCACAGTGTAAATTGCAAGTACTATCAGCCGAATGCGTTTGATACTGGTAGTATTTTCAGAGTTTCCACTTAAGGCTACAGTCCCTAAAAACGTCTCGCTCGGCTGAATGTCATGTTTTCTGTAGGTTTTTACCTACTTACACCTATCAAAATATCACACTTTTTAGCGTAGATGTTAAATAGAGTCTTTAGTTTAAACATGTAACTTTACTATTGATTTCACGTCCATTATCAAGGTCAAAATGACGCCTAAATACTACCTCGAAAACGTTGACCCTTTCTCGCCGAAACGTCATAATTTCATGATGTTCGAACAATTCGACTGGTTTCGAATGTTGACAGATTGTAGGCTTGATACTTCTTATTGAATTACAAACAGTATTTTTATTGCCGCCATTTGAAATTTGGTAACCATGTTATTAAATTCTTCGAATATTTACATTTTATGGTAAAATACCATGTATTATGTGGTTATTTGGTATCTATTTTACCAAGATGGCTGTCAAAAAATGCAAGCATCATTTTAACACATTTAATGATATAACGAATAGAAATATCATTGTTTGCAAGAATTCACCGAAAATTCCCACTCAACCATTTATCATGATAAAAGAGCATACACTAACCAGTCATCAAAGAGATCGATCTGAACGACATGGAAAGAATGTTTGTTCTGCTTGGCTACATTGAACACTGATTTTAAAGCAGAAGCAACATGTTGCTCCTGCCTGAGCCTAAACATAGTGTTCAATGTAAGAAAATATAATTTAACTATAGTGACTCTACTACGTTATATCACGACAAAGTGGGTGATGTTGTTGTAGAATTCACACGATCAAAAAAAAAAAGAATGTTTGTAATTTACACATCCTTTTTAACAAAACACACAGCTGTGTTATATTTCCTATAAAAAAGATAGATTCCGCAAGTATTGTATCTACAATTTTGGTAATAAGATATTATTCCCACGGGTTAGATACCTGTTTATGTCTAATGGCATGATTACATTGATTGGAGGCAAGCAATTTGTTTGAATAACAAATCTAGAACACAAGTAAGCTATACGCATTGTAAATAATACACCAAAATTGCGTCTGTTAAGGTAGTAATAATTAAAACAAAACAATATGAAAGTATGCATTGCTCTAATGTTTACCAGAAACCAAGGTATTGTTAAAAGAGATCAATTGATACAATTTTGAAGGAACACACGAGCATCATATTTCAATCCTTCTAAATCAGCACGGATTTTGTTAATAGCTCTTTTCAAAAGTAAACGTTTTAAAATCAAACGTGTGTCTCGTTACGGGGTTTTCAAGTCGATACCATGAGCTGAAGGCAAATCGCCCTTCCTGTTTGGAGAAAATTGTATCGATATTAGAATCATGTTCCCTTAAGCTTTTTGAGTTTGCACCAATTCGACAAAAATTGATAAAATTAAAATGGTGCTTGCGTCTAAAGTATGGGTTGAAACTTAATGGCTAAATATAGCACCTTCCCACCGGTGACCTACCTTCCTCTCACATTTTAAACCTGTAACGCATATTTTGAGTAAAAATGACTGTCAACACAACTGTTTGAGAATACAAAATCAGAGACAAAGCTGTTGGAGAAATTCACTGTCGGAATACATCAGGCACAATAATCAAGAGTTACCACATTTGTGCCCCTCTGGAATTTTCGTTTTCAAAGAAGGTGTACCTGATTAACAAATTAATTCAAAAGTAAAGTAACTATCAAAACTGCATTACGTTGCGCGTTTTTCTCAATTCTATAAAATGTTTTGTAAGTAATTATTATACCTTGTCTTGAACATACCCATTGCTGCTACATGACCAAACATCAGAAAAGACCTTTTGCGAAATACTAAGTTGAAATTCTTGTCACTGATAAAATCCCTACAAATCGTAAATCGGACAAACCGTTTCAAAATGGCGGTAAAGAAAAAGATTTGTCATCTTTGGGCAAAATTTCCCTTAGGAAAAAAAAAGTTGTTCGGTTATAATTTCATGGGAAAAAATGTGAAAAGCCCCCTCAAAATGCTTATTTATGCTAATTAGTACGTAAATGAAGAGGTCGAATTGAATATTTTCCCACCATGTGAAGCGTATCGTTACTTTGCGCTTTTGCGTTGGGTCCATACAGCCATCCCACCACCTTGAGTACTAACATGTAGGTATTCTGATTTAGTGACAAGTTTGACATACACTTTTTCCATATTTGAAGAGTCATCACCTACATAAAGCACCTGTAAAGTTTAATGTGCATACATTGAGCCAAATCAATGCTACAGGCATGTGTCTGAGTGTGGCCCAAAGAAACATATAAGATATTTATTTTTGTTTAAAAAATATTCCAGTAGTTTGTCTCTTTTTTGACCATATTTCTTAGATGTAACATAATATGGCCGTGAAAATTTACAGGGCCCATATTATGAGAACAATATGCACTTTATCGTGGTATCAAAATCTCCAATTTAATTTTGTGACTGAAATGATCGGAAGACACACCTGTGTTAAACACTTTCAATATATTATAAAACATGGTTATTACTGCATGTAAGATTATGGTCTGTAGACATAGTCTTTTTCATCTTTATTTTCTGTTAATGATGTAAAACATAGCTTATATCAATTAAGTGCAGTCGACTCATCTAGGAAACTCTTTGGATCAGATATATTGTCTTATTTTGGCGCCATAGGTCTAGAATCAATAGTTTATTGATATCAAAATAAGATACTTTAATGTGCTTCTTGTTTGGTCTAAAGGTTAAGTCCTAGCAAGCTAGCCAGAAAACGCGGCATCATATGAAACTAATGCCTTTCATCGGTATCGAACAGATACTTCAGACCTGTTAAGACTCTATGTCTGTGTAAACATATAGGCCCGTATTTCAAAAAGATGTTTAGCTAAACAATGGTTTAACTGAGCATCAACTGTCCAGAAAATAGATACGCATCATAGCAGGCTTTCTAGCAGAATAGTTCAATGAGTCTGCTGTTGACAAGAAATAAAACCTTGGTTTAGTTAAACACCTTTCAAGAATACGGGCAATTATATTTAATACAATCGCCAACAACAGTCTACCTAGCAAGGTAAAAAGTAATGTTTAAAGTCCATTGTTTACACAGGAAGTATAAAATCTGTCATTTCTACCTCTCGTGTAAAGGCGGTGTCACACATCTCACGTATTGAGCCAAAACGTATGAATAACGTACACAATTCAGGCTATTCGGTGGCAAAAGATTATATACGGTGAAGAAATCCATACAATTAAACGTATTGACTGACGAACATGAAACGAATAGACCGTTCAATGACCGTACGACTTGCGGATTAGAAGCGGAAAAGTTATCTCGTCTCACTGAACAACGAATGAGAACCGGACGTGTTCCGTACTAAACGAATAAATTAAGTATGAGGAACGTACAAAACAAATTAGTAACGTACGAGTAGGCATAGAGACAATCGTCAAGGTAAATCCTCACTTGAAAATAAAACCACTTTACACTTTCCGGTTTGCAAGTTTCATTATAATATTTCTCTAGTGCTGAGAGTTGACCTTGAACTTAACGTACTCAAAACGTATTCCCACCGGATTGATAACGAATTAAACGTGTTTCTACTGAATGCATAACGAACATCACCGTACAGTAAAACAGTGTACGTTATTCGTACGTTTTTGTCAATACGGTGATGTGTGACACCGCCTTAAAAGTTTGAGGGTGTATGGGATGTGTTTAATCTTCTAAATATGTAAAACCTTTGTCAAAAAATCATTAAAGTTTTTTGGCCGACGAAACGCTATTAGATCAGAGAAATTATATTTAAAAGGGCGTCATCTTTCATATATTAACAAATACAACATGGTTTGAGGAGAAGTTTAGCAAAAAAATGTCCCTCTCGGTGTTGGGTGATCGAGACTTCCTCCCTCGACAGTATTTTGCAATACTTCTCTGAAATAAACCATGTTGCATTTGTATTACTACACCTCAAAAAAGTCAAAATATAACTTGAAAATAAAAGCAAATATCAACAAATTCAAAACTTTGCCGTCAGCTATATATGTTTTTTTTTTTCAATTCAATTCAATTCAAAATTTATTTCAATATCATAAAAATTACAGACATTTCATAAAACATAACATAAACATATACAAACTGATATTGAGGAGATAACAAAAGACCAGTAAAGCCCTGAAAGGGTTACCCCCTGAAACACTTAGTAGGGCCTACGTTGCATATTTAAATTACAGCACAAAACAAAATAACTATCACATGAACAAGAAATGCCAAGAACCAAACAAAGCTCATTTATAAAGATCAAGCAGTGTAGCTTTCATAATTGATCTAAACTCTTTGACAGTTTTTGCCTCTTTCAATTTCAAATTTAACGAATTCCATAGAATGGGTCCAGTAATTCTAATTGCTCTGTCGGCATACATTTTTTTAGCATTGTAAATAATATAATTTTCTGAATATCTCGTTTGATACTTATGAATTTGGTTATGTTTACGGAAATAATCAGACAAAGGTTACTGGAAGTTGTTTAGTTTGGTGCCTGTACATAAAAGTTCCAAGTTCGAGTTTAAAAGCATCATATACAGTCAGGATTTTATGTTTTTTAAATAATGGCCCAGTATGGCATCGGTAATGTTCACGTGATATAGTTCTAATTGCCCACTTTTGTATCTTGAGAATCTTTTCTAAATATGTTTTACAAGTATTGCCCCAAACTAAAATGCCATAGTTGGTATACGGTAGAATAAGTGTACAATACAAAGAACGTAGTATATTTCCAGGTACATAATGTTTCAATTTAGTTAACATTCCAGTATTTCTAGATATTGTTTTTGATATTGCATCGATATGATTCTTCCAAGTAAGGTTTTCATCTATTATAACACCTAAGAATTTGGTAAACTTGACTCTTTCTAGTGATACATTATCCAAAATGACATTGATAACATTTTTTCTTGATTGATCATTAAAAATCATATTTTCTGCAACATCAGAAACGTCATTTACAAGATTTTTACATTTATTTTTACTTATATCTGTATATTTACTGGTAGTATGTGATGTTCCCATGACCATATAATTGGTTTTGCTGGCATTTACAGACAATTTGTTTGCTTGGAACCAGTTATTTATTTCAAGGAGTTCTCTATTGATCAATTCCATTTGCGATGAAATATTAGGGTGAGAATATAGTAAAGTTGTGTCATCAGCGAATAAAATAATATCAAAAAGTGAAGTTGTACTTGTAATATCGTTTACATAAAGTATGAAGAGCAACGGACCCAATATGGAACCTTGGGGGACGCCACATTTAATATCTTTATAATTTGAATCGTATGATTGGTATCTAACAAATTGTTTTCGGTTTTCAAGATAGCTTTTGAACCATTGGTACACTATACCTGTGAAGCCATAATAATCTAATTTGTACAATAATATGTCATGGTCGATGGTGTCAAATGCTATTGACAGATCGAGAAAAATACCTAGTGTGCCTTCATTTCTTTCTACAGCTTGAGTAACTTTGTCAACAAGTTCTGTGACTGCCATGTATGTTGAATGATTTGATCTGAATCCAAATTGTTTTTTATTTAAAATGTTGTTCTTGTCAATATAGTTCATACATCTATTAAACATTAATCTTTCAAGAACTTTAGAGAAACATGGAAGAACAGATACAGGTCTATAATTTGAGAATATTTCAGAATCATCTTTTTTTATATATTGGGATCACTTTGGCAACTTTTAACTTCTCTGGTACTATGCCTGTTGATAAGGAGCAGTTGAAAATAATAGACAAAGGTACAGATATTTCTTTTGCTATTTTTTCCCAATTATATTTCCTATGTTATCATGTCTGGGGCTTTTATTTTGGCTGAATTTACTTATGATTTTCTCTATTTCCTCAGGAATAATCGGTTTAGTGTACATACATGTTTGGGCAGGTTGATTCAGGTAGTCATAAAAGTTCTTTCCTGTATATTGACATTTGAGTGCAAGTTTCGGGCCAATGTTAACAAAAAAATTATTGAATGCATTTGAGATTTGATTTGGATCAGTGAGAGTTTTAGAATCTTCAGTTTTAAAGCGGTTCTGCTGAATGCAGTTCTTTGTTTTACCAATAATAGAATTTATTGTTTTCCACGTTTCTCTAATATCATCGCGGGTGTCTTTGAATTTTTTGAAGAAATATTCACGTTTACATTTTCTTATGAGATCATTTAGTTTATTACGATACGTTCTAAACTTAATACTTCGGTTTTCATCATGGTATTGTAGTACCATGCAGAAGTTTTTACTACTTTCCCCGCTTGTGTGTAAAACAAACAGGCGCAACGCGTAAACGCATACCCGCGCAGTAGTACTTGAGTTTTAACGCACACGCTGGAAAGTAGCCAAAAATACTTTGTGCGCGTCTCCGCTATTAAACCAATAAAAAGACTATTTTACCTGATAAATATTCAAGAGGTGTAGTAAATTATTATACTGCACAATTATAGACTTTTCTAAATTTATCTAAACCTTATTTTGTAAAAAATGTCTACAAGGACTAACTGTATCAAAAGCCTTCGGTTTCAATGCTATATTCTTTGTTTCACAACCGACCACAGAAGGTATTTAATAACATTCCAGAAAATGACATCTTAAATAATTATGTTAATCTTTCCTTAAGGTGGAATCACGGCAGCTTATAGTATTTGTTTTTATAAAAAACGTTGCATGTTTTCATTTTATTCTAGAGTTATACAATAGTTATTAGTTTGAGACTAACAAAATATAGGACGCGTACATATAACTTTCCCAAAAAGATACCCGAGTAAAGAAAAACAGTTTAGAAAAGCTGCACAGATGTAACTACTACGGAAAACAATCATATTAATAACTCTACTATATCTCTGTAGGTTACCAGTAAAATACAGCAATGTTTCGGTACACCGGAAACGATGAAAATATCTATGTAATTCATGTAAGTTACTGAACAAATTTAGAATGAAACTAAAGTGCACCTAGCAATCCAACAAATCAACGTGTTACTGATGGAAATTACCCAGAATCCCAATATTTGAAAGGATGTCTGGTACCGTCTCAGGTTAGGGTTATTGGCATAGCGTTTTTTTTTTTTTTTTTTTTTGAAGTGTGACTTTTCAAAGTACGTTTTTATCTGAAAAACAACAGTTAAAGGTACAATGCCACAGTATTCAGTATACATATTGAATTTAGTTTTCCTTGAATTGTACTATGAATATATCAAAAATACAGGTTTGAATTGAACAAATAAATCCAATTTGTTCCAGCGAATGGTTTGCCTATATTCGAAACAAATTATATTTCATACTTGGCCTGATTTATAGCCATATGGCTCAATTCATTAATTAATTGAAGGTGCAATTGGAATTGATTTGCTTGGCTATTCAGCCTTTGTTATTTGGCATTGGGCTAATTCGAGTTTTATAATCAAGGATTGATCATTAATTCCTTTGTCATTTCCTTCCCTGTAGGCATGTAATTTTATTCACATCTCATTGTGATAGCAATTGTTTCAACGAACAGATGGCTGCTAAAAACTCAATCAAAACCTCAGCCTTTCAAGTTCAAATTCAATGTTGTTTTTGCAAATACTTTTTTTTTTCATTAATCAATGAAGGTTCATGCTACCTTTCATTAGTCCTCAAAGTATCTACTTCATCTTAACCCGGCTGGTCGATCTTAGTTTATTACCGCTACCATGACGACATTTGGAAACTAATTTATTACGTGCTATAAGTTTCCTTTTTGTCCTATGCTGGTAATGCATGAGTGATTTGTGTGATGTTTGTAGCACGTTTGTTTTTTATTACCAAATTACTTGAACATTTATCATGTTTAGTGCATTATGTATTATAATAGAATAGATGTAAAATTATTAGAGTAATAGAGATGTATCAAAGTTTTGACATCCACTGCAGGATACATATCTGTCCAGCAGAGAGCTGCCTAATACGTCTATTCCGCAGCGAATTTATTACCGCTACCATTTTCAATATTCACAACTTACATGTAGTGCTGACAGAAATAACTCTGTAACTTGTTAATAAGAATTATATTGAGACTTGGCAATTGTGGGTTTCTGTCACAACCTTATATGCACTGCTTTGCTGCTCCAAATACGATTTGAATATAATAAATATTAGTGAAATCTTTTATTTCAACAGTGCAAATTTTTCTCTAGTTAAATGCCAGAATTGCAACAAATATTTACAAAGTTTTTTCCCCCTTTTTTATCTCCTTGTGATAAGCCTTATTAATAAATAGTAGATGTTTTGATAAAAACATGAATGAGACTTAACAACAGAGGGTTTCTGCCACATTTTTTATGTATTGCTTTGCCGTTCCAGATATAATTTGAATATAATTAATGTAATTTCAATCTTAAATTTGATTAGTGCCAACTTTCCTTTTGGAAAAAGGTTGCAACACATATGTGAAAGGATGTTTTGGTTTTGTCTCCTAATGCTAAGTTATTTGGAAATTATAGTTCTATTGCTTTATTTGAACAAAGTGCATGACTATTGTATGATAGAGATGGACTATCAGTTTTGACTCCTACTGCATGGTGTACATCTGTCCGGCTGAAAGAAAGAAAGAATTCTTAAAGGCTGATAGCCAAGGATAACCCAAGAGAGCCTCTAATGAAGCTTGTTTCCATTGGGGTCCTAGATCTTTCTTTAATATTCAGTTTTAGTGCAGGAGGAAAACCGGAGGACCCGGAGAAAAACCTGCGGTTGTATATAAAGCGCCGGGCACGGGGCTCGAACCCGGGACCTCATTGATGCCAGACGAGGAAACTACCGCTGCGCCAATCCGCTTCCCCAGATAGCAGTTGATAGCTGCCTAATTTGTTATATTAATAATTCTTGAATTTTTAATGATTAAATGAGACTTAAGGATTCTGTTTTATCCAGGTGAATGAAGTCTAATATGTTCTGCTTCGCAGTTCCAAATTTAATTTGAATCTAGTTTATGTGAAGGAAATTGGAAGATTTGCCAACATTTGTCTGGGTAAATGCTTGTGTTGCAAACGTTCTTTGCATATTTTTTTCATTTATTTCTTATTACTAAATTACTTGAATGATTTGGGAATGATTTATATAATTTACTGCACTATTTGAACAATATTAAGCAAGAATATTAAATAATAGAAATGCACCAGTCTCGACTCCCACTGTAGGATAGAAACCTGTACGACAGATAGCTGCCAAATTTGTACTGTTTCGCAGCGCTCATATTTCAAAATATATTAAATTGGTGCTAATACAATTTATTCTGCAAATGTATGATTATAAATAATTGTTACACATAACCACTGTAGGATTCTGCTGTGATTTGCAGAGAGCTGAGTAACTGTACTGTTTCGCAGCGCCAAATCTTACATAAATCTGATAAATGTAAATGAATTATGATTTATAAGCCATAAGTTACTTTCGGATTAGATAACCTTCCGACTAGCGAAATTTTAGACTAGCAGGTTGTTACCCATACTACAATCCCGAAAAAGTATCTGGACCCGGCCCGAGAATAAGAGATTTTGTTCATGATATTCACATAATCTATTACAGTTCAAAAAAAAATGTTCAAACCTGATACAAAGTAATTGAAAGGCGAGTAACATGCCTGTTACTGTGCAATTGTTTCAATGATGTAAATAAACGTCTGCATTTTTTATTTTTTTTTTCGATTTTACGCAATCTCAAAACTTACCATGATACCAATTGGCGGTTTATATCAAGCAGCACGTTTGAGCTTTAATTCAACTCGTTGTTGTGGTGTCGACATAATATTCTCAAAAAATGAAACACGATTTGTCTGTCACCCGATCGCTGTAACTCCTATGCAAGATACCATGGCAATATATGATATAGATTGATTGCATAGTTTGTTATTTCTTTTTACCCTAGTATTAATTGTAGACCACGCATCACGCATTTTGCAGAAAATTCCCTTCTTGTCGTGAATATTTTCCAAACTACCCGAGGGAATGGTATCTTATTACACGATTTGTACAAATAACAATAACGCAATTTATTTTACCCTTTAGTAAAGGGTAACATGTTTTGTCACTTAGGCAGAGTCACTGTGCAAACTGTAAACATCATCAGCTGAACATGTTAGAATCTGATCAGCTGCAAAAGTATCGTGATTAGCACAGCTACACACCCTTGCGAGGTATATGGGAAAACGTAAACTATTGTTTATTGCGATTTTCGAACGATCGTTAGAATAAGAATTAAGTTTAGATGGGTATGATGGATTGTATGTCTCCGATGAGTCGTTTTATTTATAAAAAAATGTCCACTACCCTCATATATTCCGGACACCACCCTTTTCATCAGGCATCTTCATGATATACATAAAAAGCCCCCTTTCCTGACAATTCATTTCTGGTCTCTGCAGACGTCTCAGCCCATTACACCAACATCAGTCATCATGCCGGGCCTAGATATTGTCAAATATATCTTGACACTCGCTCTCAAAAAACAACTCCCTACTCTCATCCGTCTTATTCTTTCTCATTTGAATTTAACAACTCATTCTACAATCAAGTCAAACAATTCAACGGCTGACTGTCTCGACAAATTGCTTGACAATATCTTCAAAAATTCAGATAAACCATTTAGCCTTTCAAGAATTGTCATCACAGATTTTAGTAAGGCCTTCGACCGTGTAGATCATAATGATGCCATTCCAAAGCTCATCAAAATGGGGACCAGGCCTTCAATCATACCTTGGATTTGCAGCTTCCTCTCCCAGAAATCTCAATGTGTTAGATACCAGGATCTGTCCTTGGCTCGAGCTCTCTGGTGGTGTGACTTAGGGTACGCTCACCAGACCTGCTACATTTGTTGCGCAGGCAAACCGAGGTAAATAAGATCGCTCTCAAGTACGTAGATGGCTTGACTATAATTGTAGAGAACATTTTCTGCAGCAAACCATCCACTATCCAAATTAACCTTAAGGATTTTGACAAATGGGCTGAGAAAAATAAGATGACTATAAATACCAAGAAGTATATGGATATTACATTTGCTCGAAATCCTTGAAGGTTGGTCCCGTTGCGACTTTTGGATGAGAAGCTGCAATCCACCGATGTCGTTAAAGTCTTGGGTGTTAAGATATTCAAAGTTCTTGAATGGGTCATTAATATCTATGACATTACGAAGAAGGCAAGTGGGCGATTGTTTATGCTAACTACTTTGAAACGTTTTGGTATGCCAATTCAAGATCTTAAAACTATTTACATTGGGTTTATAAGACCACTCACTGGATATGCCATTCCTGCATGGCATCCTTGGCTTTCGGGGAAACAACATCTGGCTCTTGAGCGAATACAAAAGAGAGCTTGCAGGATTATGTTAGGAACTAAATACACTTCATACCAAAATGCTCTTGAATGATGCCAACTTACCATGCTTAGATCTCTAAGGGACCAAATAGGTCTTCAGTTCATTGATAAGCTTATCAAGACTACTGCATTCCGCAGCTGGGTACCAAATACGAGAGGAGAAGATAGCGGCAAAGCATTGCGGATTACCCACCTTCTATATATCAACCCAAAAGGCTCGCACAGAGAGATACGCTTGCAGCCTCATACCCATATATGGTGAAGCTGTGGAATGCAGTAGCTTCCAAAGCTTAGATGTGTTTGATCATCTTTTGTTTCCGACTTTAATGAAACCGCATTTTGGTACGCTTTGCTCAAGTTGTTGAAAGCGGGGTAT
>JXSR01S010278.1:24256-34555 GCA_000969725.1 Ophiothrix spiculata
ACCTTGATTCCCTTCTTTGTGGGTCTGACACATATCTTGGCTCTCTCATAGAATGTCTGTCTCACACACTGTCTCACCAATGGTTCATGAGCTAGTTGTAGTGCCACCATATATCTGGCTGCCCTCAAAACTGCCTCTGGTGTTTGGAATTTTCTAAAACAAATACAGGAATAAATGTATTATTATAAAAGGTTAACATACAGCTTTGCCATATTGTAACTGACTTGGTGATCTCTTGACCCCCCGTGTTGGGGTGTGTTAGCTCCTAACACTGGACACACAGGGGTGTGAGAGGCCAGTTGACAAAAACGAGGAAAAGCGTCGTAAAGTCGGGAAAAAGGTCAAACACGGGCCGAAAATGAATAAAAAAGCTGAAATTTTAACACAAGAAAATTTTCAAAAACGAGGAAATCAGCTGAAAAGAGGAACTCTCACACCCCTGACACACTTCTGGTAAAGCACCTCAAATTTTGGGCAAAAAACCAACTGCTGAAAGCCCCCAGTTAGTTGATAGGTGAAATATGGTGGAAATCTTAGAAAATGTTATTATACTCCTTTTTGGGGCAATTAGGTTATGTACCCTGTTGGATAGTACTATGTTATATTTTGTCGAACTATGTCACAGGTTCACAGATTAAATGCCAAATAATGGGTTCCCTATTGGAAAGTTAAAGATGTAAGTTTGAAAGTCCTCATACGGAGGTGCTTTTAGGCAGGGGTGCGTGTGGGTGTGTGTGTAAGGTTAATGTGTAGATCTTTGCCATTGACTATTAACGTGACACAACAAGTAGTTATAATTGAAAAACGGACACTTTTTCAGGGTAAACACAACAGAAGAGATCAACGTCGGCCCATAGACCACTGCGCCCGGTTGGCAAACCAATAACTTGCCTTCATTTTTTCTTCAAACTCTTCCTAATAGCCCATATATTTTGTAAATTAATATCATTTACCTAAATATAACAGTAATTTACAGAATTTGCCCAAATTTGATTTCCAATTCCTAATAATTTTGTATATATTTCGTCTTGCGCAATATACGATTCCTAAAGTATTTGAATTCACCCCGTGTTTACCAGCCGGCTGCGTAGCTTGATGAGATAAGTTCTCGCTTGTGATCTAAAAATCACAGGTTCAATTCCCACATTTTTTTTCTTTTCATTTCTTTTCTTTTTATTTCAATTAGATCCAATCATTTTCCTTGACTAGTCACTCTTTAGGATACAATTCTCCTTTTTTTTTCATTCTTTTTTTAAAAATTAAAATAAGACATGAGCTACTGATAAAATTTGCTCATTTACGGTAATAAATATACGGTACACTTCACGCAGCAGCCATACCCCGCTAGTGGAAATAGGTATCTTTGGATGATCCTTGTGTGTTTATTACAAGTACAATAATGAAAAATGTGATAAAATAATGTCATGAACATTCATCTCCTGACGGGTATGTGTCAAAAACTGTTATTGTACTCCGATTACAACCACAGTGAGCTTCTAAAGTTGGCCAATTTTGACAAAAACGCAACATCATATTTCAATGGAACAAATTAGCGATATTTGAGTTTCTGTAAAAGAGATTGGAAATCCCGAAAAGGCTAATGGGCTGACGTTGATCTCTTCTCTTGGTAACACATTGGTGTTTGACAACACATTTTTATGGATGGTGTACATATAGCAATGATCGTCCCTACCCCCAAGTTTCTTACTAAAATATAGTGATTGCTTTGAGTAAAAGTTTTTCCTTATTTCAGAAAATTAGATGTATTTAGAACTCAAAAAAGCACAAATTTAGTGCTGTTGAGTTTCATTCCCAAAATGCAAGGGCTGTAATGTACCAAAGTATATAATTATTTGACAAAAATGTGGCTGTATTAACTAGAGCCCTTTTTTCTCACCATACCTGGAAATATATTCTTTAGCTGCATCCAACGGCTCTTCAGGCCACTGCTCTGGGTCATGACGTCCATAGTTGTCCCGCAAATTCTCAGCAAACTGTTCTGGTGTCAGACCAAACTTCTTGGCAAAACCATCTGTGTAAGGTTAAACAAAAGAGTACTGTTTCCTTTAACCAAATTAAATGTATGTGTGACTACATGTATAGCCTTGGTTTGAAGAGTAAGACAGGGTTAGAAATTTGAGGAGAATCCAAGAATCCGGTCTTGCAAAGACTCTTAATTTTTCTGAGGAGACATGTAGATTCTCCTAAAATTTTCCAAAGCGTACATCAGATCAAGTGCATGCCAATCTGGGGATTCTAACAGAATTCTTTTGTAAGAATCTAAATAGATTTTCGCATCTCTTCGCAAACTTCTGACCTAGGTAACGATACTGTAAAGGGACTAATTTCCACTAGGGATTTAATTTCGCTTGATGTCAAATTCGTTGAATTAAATCCCTCGCTAAAATGTTATTTACCATTGAAACTAATGTAAAG
The DNA here is from genome assembly GCA_000969725.1 of Ophiothrix spiculata. Classification (NCBI taxonomy): domain Eukaryota; kingdom Metazoa; phylum Echinodermata; class Ophiuroidea; order Amphilepidida; family Ophiotrichidae; genus Ophiothrix; species Ophiothrix spiculata. Next base: position 26,693 of record JXSR01S010278.1, read on the forward strand.
TGTTCTAAATTAGTGAAATTAAATCCCAGCCAAATTGCTGATAAATTGAAATTCGCTAAAATTTGTCCTCAATAAATTAAACCACTTTACATTATTCAAGAGTTCTGTTTTCTTTCTTTCAACATCTTCTTTACATTGACTTGAGGATAATAAAGTGATTGTTGCCCTCGTTTTCTGTTTTAACATTATGTTTAACAGGCTCTGCCTCCAAAGACATTCTCTCCCCCTGAGAGACATTCTCTTGAGACATTCCCTTGCGACATTGGCTCAAATGGATATTAATACCCTGCGTAATAGAGCGATCCAATCTAAACTGCGCGGTCATTATCAGATAACAATGACTTCTTATAATGACATGCGTATGTGATGTCATTAGCTCTGAATGCGCTTTCTCATAAAATGCTAATCAAGCGCGCGTATGCGCCACACATACGCGCATTTATCATATAACGCAATGATCCGTCATGCTTGGACTGATTGAAATTCTCTTAGAGGGATAAGTAGAACTTTAAGAAAGAAATAAGTTTTTTGAAGTATTTCTTTATAAAAATCACGCATTAAAGGCATTAAAAAATGTCAAAAGACGGTTATTAATGACAATAATAACTTTGCACCATCTTTTAATTCGGCCATGGTTTAAAATTGTCAGTGTTTGTTAAGTGCCTCGGTACTTTTCTTCGGGAGCTATGTTCGCTCAGAAAAGTAACGCGGCCCAAAACAAACACCTCCGATTTTAAACATTGACCTCAAAAAAGATGGTGCACAGTTATTATTGTCTCATTAAAGGTCTATTACTATTTGTGAATATTGTATAACTGGATGAGAGCATAAAGTCCTTCCCATGTTGGAACGTTTAGTTTACATTTCTCAGGTTGGTGCGAAGGGTTTTTGGGAGTCAGTAGGTAAAGTGAGTAAATGTCTCTGGGGAAAGTGGGGAATGTTATATTTTATCAGCAGATTCCCATCATTTCTTTTCCTCGAGAGGAGAGAGCTAAACACATGAGGAAAATCCATACGGAAGATAAGAGTATTACAGGGAAAGTGACACGGAATCATGAAGAATGCTAACTAAAACTAGTTTCGAGTACTCCATGTTGTATATATGTTTTTGATAGATTAAGATCTTAAGTCCATAGTCATAACGCTTTTGTGAATATTGTATAACTGGATGAGAGCATAAAGTCCTTCCCATGTTGGAACGTTTAGTTTACATTTTCTCAGGTCGGAGCAAAGGGTTTTTGGGAGTCAGTAGGTAAACAAGTGAGTGAATGTCTTTGGGGAAAGTGAATGTTATATTTTATCAGCAGATTAATTTTAGATACGATTTTTACTCCAATCATGCTGGAATGGACATTTTACTGGCCATTGGTCTTTTATAACAGTTTTTATCTTTTGAGTTAGAAATGTGTATTGTAGTGTTTTTGATATTCATGCGTAATTTGCTTTTTAAAATAGTATTGTATATCATATTGCCGTTTTTAATATTGGGACACCAGATACGCACTTTGTCTTCTCCGTTATGTTATTTTGCTCAATTTGCCATGGTGAGTTGTGCCTGATCGGTGTCTTTGTAGTTTTGATGTACTATTTTATATATTGTTTTGCTTTGTACAGCGCTCTGAAAACATGTTGTAGGGCGCTCTACCAAGTATTTTTATATTATTATTATTATTATTAGATTCCCATCACCTCTTGTCCTCAAGAGAGAGCATTATACATGATGAAAATCCATATGGAAGATAAGAGTATTACAGGGAAAGTGACACGGAATCATGAAGAATGCTAACTAAAACTAGTTGAAACAGTTGAGAGTCCTGTTGCATATGTTTTTGATAGATTAAGACCTTACGTCCATGGTCATAATGCTTTTGCAACAGGTTTACTTGTATGCATTGTTTAGTCTTATATGCATGAGGGATAGTACCAAGCAATTCGTACCAGTACTGTTTCGTGCCCGATTAATATCTTTTATCAAAGCAAAGTCTTGACTCCAAATATCCTTGAAATGTATAACACCTATACTAAGTCTAAGGGCGTGTTCACACAGAAAAAAATTTGGTCATGATTATAATGTCAATGTGATGTGAACACAATTATAGAAAGCGTCTTGCTCCTGACCAAAAGTGATGCATCAATACTTTTACTTGCAAGTCGTGTCCCAGTGTGAACGCAATTGCTAAGTTGTCTCGCTCTAGAGACCCTCACGACTTGTCATGACTAATTTTATGTGTGAACAAAGCCTAAGATTCTATTTCCAACTTACCTAGCCCAGCCTCTTGGCAAATAGCATAGAGTGATTTCCTGGTGGCTTGTTTGATCTCATGACTGGTGCCTTCGTTGTCCTCATAGTCCGTCACTTCTATCTCCTCTTCCTCTTCCGTTTCCACTTCGGTCTCCACCTCTTCTTCCACCTCCTCCTCGGAATCTTCCATTTCGCCTTCTTCTTTATCCTCGTCGGTTTTCTCCTTGGACTCGCCGTTCTCCTTGTCCTTGTTGTCTTCATCTACAATCTCGCCTTCTTCATTCTCCTTTTCCTCAACTTCGCCTTCTTCCATCTTTTCTTCAGGATCCTTTTCTTCATCTTTTTTCTCCTCGTCGTTTTCTCCTTCCTGTTTCTCACCATCCTCACTTCCCTCTTTTTCCTTATTGTCCTCATCACCTTCTATCCCCTCTTTTTCTCCATCATCCTTCTTTTCTCCATCTCCTTCCTCCTTTTCTTCATCTTTCTTTTCCTCTCCTTCTTCACCTTCCTTTTCTTTATTTTCCTCATCTTCCTTCTTCTTTTTCTTTCTCTTCACCATAACAGTTTTTGTAATAGTTTTCTTGACTTTCTTCTTGTTGACAACAATTTTGGTTTTCTTGGGTTTCTGTTTGGCGTTATTGTGCATTTTTGGAATATCTCTGCCGTAGTAGAGGAGGAAGTGAAGATAGACATCTTTCAGTTTCTCCATCGTGTCAACCTCCTCCAATCTGAAAGAAAACATTTCAATGTTTTGTGAATCAATACAGACACTGTCTTTTGAGGTGTAGTGAGAGTGATTACTCGCCATCACTCTCCTTAAATGAAGCTTAGGAGAATTATATATCACTCACCCACCATTGGCATAAACAATTAATTGTAAGGCAGAATATGAATGATACAATTCCTTGCCAATTATGTCAAATCACTCTCCCACAGCTAACCTAAAAATCTGGAGGAGAGTGATTTGCAGCTCGCCTGGCATTTTTCAAAAGACAGTCCCTGCAATATTATCTAAATAGATAACAAAAAAGCTTGTAAAAAAGCAATCATAAATTTATACTATACTAAATTTACTAAAGCCAAAACTGAGAAAATTTGTTGGGCGCTTTTCAGATAGTTAAAGGTGTAGGTTCCGATTATATTCTCATCCCCAGGGATCAACCGGAAGTATTGCATTTTTTTGATGTCAAATAGAAGCTCACATTTTTCTGATTGTAAATCCAAAATTTCACTTCAAAATTCCAAATAGTTTTTGAGATATAGCAAAAAGTGTAAATTAATTGGTATACCTATTTTCCATTTCTTATGTATTTTCATAACAGCCTCATCCCCAGGGTTGCATACTTTGTTTTGCCACTGAAAAGTGAACAAGAAGACAATTGAGGGTGAAACCACCCCAAAGGCATTACAGAGGTCAAGGTCAATTAGTTAAAAGTAGATTATACACATGTTAAAATAGGAACCTACACCTTTAATAAAGCACCATAAATATGACTGAGACTGAGAGACTGGGAACTAATGTTGTTCTAATATGCTCCGCAGCAGGCTATTGTTTACAAATGGTCTAATTTAAACCATATTAATTAGACAATAATAACTGCGCACCATATTTTTTGAGGTCATTGTGTGAATTCTGAGGTGATTGTTTGGACAGAGGTATTTACCGAGGTCAAAAACAATCATCAATCACACAATGACCGAAAAATAAATGGGGCAAAGTTATTATTGTCATTAGTAACCGCTCTTTCGACATTTTTAATGCCCTTTATGTATAATATAATTTTATGAAGTACTTTATTAAACTTACTTCTTACTTAAAGGTCTACTTTTTTTAAATAGAATTTCAATCAGTCCAGACATGATCATCGCGTAATATGATAAACACATGTGTGTGGGGTGCATACACGCGCATAATTGTTGTTTTATGAGAAAATGCATTCAGCCCTAATGACATCACATACGCAGGTCATTATTAGAAGTCATAGTTGCCTGATAATGACCGCACAGTTGTTTGCATAAAAGTAGAAATAATCTTATTAGATCGGAATGTGCTATTACGCAGGTTATTAATGTCATATCATGTCTTCAGGTGCATACTTTAAAGGGGTATTGGACAAAATTTTGAAATTTTGTTGGTGGATGATTTACACTTCCTATGTTGGAAAATAACAGTCAATTACCAGATATCGAGAAAAAATTGGATCAAAACCTTCAGAAAAGTCAAAAATGTGAATCTTATTTTATTTGTTGATTTTGGGTATGAGGCTATTCTCTAAACGTATTTATTGATGCTATATAATGAGAAAGAGTCAAATATTTGTTTATAAAAAATTCCTTTCACATCATAGATTGCAGAAAAATTAAAAGAAATTTTAAATGTTCATTAGATCTCCTGAAAAAGGCAATTCTAGAAATTCAACTATAGAGGGCAGTATTTATCGTTGTCAACAACGATAATTAAAAGTAAGAGAATATCGAAATATTTTGATATTTAGGGTTAGAATTTGACAATGAAACTTTGCATGCTGTCATTATTACCACTAATCAAAATCAATCAAATCAAATGACTTTATTCACAATATCATACAAAATATTAAAAACAATAAAACATATAGAACATGACAATGATATTGTGGGAATGGTCAAAAGGCCAAAAAGGCCCAAAGGGACCATCCCCTGAAAACAAGGTTTCAAATACACAAAAACTAATTACAAAAAAAGAATACAATACAAAAAACCCGGGCAAAAACCAAACAAAGCACATGAAGGTGAGGGGTGCACCAAAGTCAACAAAAATCGTAGCTGGCAATTAAGTTTGATTTATAAGTATTTCTAAAGTTTTTGACTGATTTACATCGTTTTATATTTATATCAAGAGTATTCCATAAAATTGGTCCGGTTAGTATATATTTGTATACTATAGGTCAACCAAAAATTCAATGGACAGTGTTGAAGTCCAGAGTGGAGGATCGTATTGCTTGTCAATTGCCTCCATCCATGTTTTTGTGTATACTCTACTAATACTTCAAATGATGCAAAAAACTCAAAATGTTTGGGGATGATGCTGAACTTGTCCAATGCCCCTTTAAGAGTATCTGATAGCTAAGGAAACACTTCATAACTCACATGGTGGTCGGAACCGCCAATTCTGGACGGTTGCTAATGTGACGAACAATGGCAATTACTGGGGTGATTACCCACCCATTGAGCTTTGAAGCAAGATATATTGAAGCAAGATATAGTAAGATATAATTTTTGTATAGGTCATACAAAAATTCTGTAGAGAGTATACACAAAAACATGGATGGAGGGCACTTGACAAGCAATACGATCCTCCACTCTGGACTTTAACACTGTCCATTGAATTTTTGGTTGACCTATTATAGTATACAAATATATACTGACTTGAAGATCTCTGGTTAAAACTATGGGCCTGAAGTGACTAAAATTTAGCTTTTTTACATAGCTAAATTTTAGTCACTGAAGGACCATGGTTTTAATCCAGAGATCTGAAAAATGTCAGTATATATTTGTTTTATATACTGTATTAATAAATTTTAAATAATGTAATTTTTACTTGCCAAATCATGGCCCAAATTAATATAAAAAATGCACTAACAAAATGCTTTTGCGAATAGGTTAATGCACGTATTGGCTTGCGTGTCTAAGTTTGTTGCGCGCGTAAGTCCGTGCGTTGAAGTGACGCGGCTATACATTGCGCAGAAAACCCGTAAATAGTCTGTTTAAAACCCGTAAATAGTCTTTTCAAAAAAACTTTTTACGGGTTTTTCTCTAGATGGTTGAAACTATTTGAAATAATGTCATAGGGTTTCAACACGCGTAAATTTATTAATACAGTATGTAAAATATGCACAGTATCCACATCAAACTATTTGAACAAGGGTTGTCTTGACTTGACTTACAGGCCATTTCCACACTCAACTGGTGACTGACAGCCTGGAACCGGTGGTTTTTGGCAGTTGCACCTGTTTAGAATAAACTGGCTAGAACCTTACGTATCTATAGTGTATGAAGCACTTAAAGACTACCAAAACCAGACTTACTTATCAATATCAGCCTCTGTCAGAGTTCTCAAGCTTTCAGGGAGTGGCTCGTCGCTATCCGTGTTGATCTGATCAAACTGATAAGCCTGCATCTTTTCAAAGAGTTTCCGCAGGTTTTCCTTGCGAGTTTTCAGTTGGCACCACTGTTAACAAAAAATACAAGAAGATTGGTGAATAACATTGGTCAATATTGTATTGAAGGTATAATATAATTAACACATTTGGCATTTTGTAAAATTGTATTACAAGTATTCAAAATATTCATTCCATTAGTGCAATATTTTAGTATAAATTTAAGACAAGCTACATGTACAACAAACAATGCAGTCTTTTGCAAGAAACCTGTCCACTCGTCTTTAGGATGGGGCAATTTGCTCCCTAGGCCCCATGGTAGATTTTTTCAAAGCGTGAGATATGGCTACCTGGGAGGTCGGGAAGACTTCCTTAAGGCTGGGGTAGACCTTCAAATGGCATAAATGGATTTTGGACTCTAACTTTCAAACTAATTGTATAAACTATATAAAAGTATACATTTTTAGAAGCAGATTTTTATCCTGAACATGATGATGATATCAGTTTTTGACCAAAAATGTCAATTTTGGCAAAAAATGCCGAAAACCTTATTTTTTGCCCCAAAATTTCTGGAAAGCCTAACTAAAATTTGCATTCATGAAATTTGGAACTTTTTAGCTTTTTGGAATTTAGAAACAAATGTCTAGGAACGGTTTTCTCAAATTTTTGATTTTTATCTTATTTTTTGAAAAAATGCCAAAAATAGGCCAAAAATTGCCCTTTTGGTGGCAGCAGTGGGATTTGTTTACATATTTTGACCTATTTTTGGCATTTTTTGAAAAACTAGGATAAAAATCAAAAATTTGAGAAAACCGTTCCTAGACATTTGTTTCTAAATTCCAAAAAGCTAAAAAGTTCAAAATTTCATGTATGCAAATTTTAGTTAGGCTTTCCAGAAATTTTGGGACAAAAGATATGGTTTTTGGCATTTTTTGCCAAAATTGACATTTTTGGTCAAAAACTGATATCATCATCATGTTCAGGGTAAAAATCCGCGTCTAAAAATGTATTCTTTTATATAGTTTATGCATTTAATTTGAAAGTAAGAGCACAAAAACGGTTTATGCCAATTGAAGGTCTACACCAGCCTTAAAGCGGAAGATTCCCGCCTATATCCGGAGACTTGAAAGGCATGAAATATGTTTTATTTGAATATGAATAAAGTAAAATTGACCAAGGACCGACATTACTGGAGGTTTGTGGAGGATGGTCATATACTGGAACCTAAATATACAGGATTGTCAGTCAAGCCAATATAAAATGTGACCTTCCAGCTCGTATGAGCAGTAAATGCCAGAAACTTTATTTTGCGCTACAGGTGAAAATACATGTCAAGGTTGTAATTTGCCGAAATTGATTTTTTGACAGATTCACAATTTTAGTGCTTACTACAAAATACCAGCAAAGTTTTATTTAAAAAAATGATAGGAAATGTGAAATAAATCTACATATTCTTAAGACGATCAACAGAAAATATAGGGCTTA
>JXSR01S010281.1:15746-30395 GCA_000969725.1 Ophiothrix spiculata
GCATTTTTTATTGTATTTTGTTTTGCTGCGCTGTGATCTTTTAGAAATGGCGCATTATAAAAGCCTATTTGTATGTATGTATGTATGTATGTATGGGGATGATGCGGAAAAAGAGTAAAAACTTCCGTCCAGGGCAGTAGTAAATTGGACGACAGTTGTTTATTTTCCCCCAACGTAAATAAAAGCGGACCAATCAGAAGACAGTATTAGTTAATAAATATGTATGAGGTATAGTAAAATATACTTCATGTTCTAAGAGCTTTGTAGATAGACATTTTCAAGGTATGTACAGGTGATGCTTTTAGCATAACTCTTTTGTGAAATTAAATGTCATGTTAGATCAATTCTTATATAAATGATACCAAAAAGGAAGAAAAAAACGGTTAAAAACAGGAAGTTTAGAATAAAGTTTCTTTGGATAGTAAAATGAGTTACAATGCTGATGATACTCGTGGTAAATTTTAAAACTACTGCAATTACAATACTTGAAAAATTAATGCTTTGAAAAATATTTCCCTTATAAAGATCATGTTGTTTATTGAAAGGCAAGAAATAAACACATTCATTCAATCCTACAAACAATTGGTAAGATGTTCACGGTTTTTATTTGACCAAAATACAAAATTAGAAGGGAGGAATATAACATTTTATAAATTTTCATGCTGTGTAATTGAAAAAAACCCATATAAAACTAGAAAAAAGCAAGACTTGAGGAATGTTATTTCTAGAACCGCATTTTTGTATGGGTTACCAACAAATCTGTTGTTAATCTTATGCATTTGCTATTTTCTTTTTTCAGAAAACCCGGCTGCCAATAACACATCATTTAAAATTGCTTTAAAACCACTCACTTTTAATAATTATGATTTTTAAAAAGTAAAAGATTGTGCTTGATTGTAAAATATATCTCAAGGTTTTTACAAACTGTAAAAACAGTGTACTATGTGTGAAACAAGTTCTTTCTGACAAATCCTGAATCTTTTACATGAAACCAACATTTTTAAAACCCCAAAAGTTTCGGCAAACTCAACCCTGTGCTACCCTGTTGTGCTTTTCTTATATCTGTGAATATCGAATTGTGTTTTGCTCAAGATGTGGCATATGCTGTTATCGTGTCCCAAGTTTTTGCCCATTTGTTTTCTAAAACTATTTTCTTGTAGGAAAGACATTTAATCATGGTCTGGTGAAGTTCATCATCACCTCTACTTTCTGAAGAATTCGAGAGACTAGTTTATTATAACCTGATAGATGAATGCATATAAGGTATTTCTTGGCTTCCATTTATTCAGTACATGTACATCTATCGTAACCTCAAGATACATGCAATTACTTTAAAAGTGTCGTTACTCTTTCTTTTCTTTTTCCGGATCCTTCTATATACAACATAGGATAAAACTAATTGCAACTATGTGAACAAAATATGAACAAACTTAAAAAGTATATGTGATTTACACTGGAAGTCTATTTAATAATAAGACAAAGTGTACATTAAGGCTGTTCAAATGTTCTGCCCGTGCATAACAATGCATTTTCTAATAAGTTGTAAAATATTTTGTTAACCCACTACTTATTCTATTCACTAAAGTTAATAAGTATAAAAAATCCCCACTTGAGAAACTGCAATTCGTAACAATCCTTTTACCCTTGGTCCGTATTCATAAAAGTTATTCCAGGAATAACTTTAATCCTGTATTTTGCATTCTTGGATTAGAAATATCCGCCGGTCTGAGTTGAATTTGACAAAGCCTGAAATAACTAATTAGTTGAATAACTTTGTTCTTCGTGTGCGAATACCAAATGACGACATCAATGGAATGAAAATAAAGTTATTCCTGGATGAAAGTTATTCCTCCTTGGTGAATTCGGGCCAAAGGGAAAGCACAACTAAAACGGCCAGATATGTTCGCTTTTGTCGATTAAATAGCATATCCCTTACTTGATTGACAGACCTCTTTGTGCGGTAAGATTAATTCGATACTTATTTTGTCAATTACAATTTTGTAAACTATTTGTAAACTAAATCATTTGTTTGTTAATGAGAGAACTTTCGAGAAACTTGAACAGGCAATGACTGTTTTGGACTTTTCGGCCATATTGGATCAAATGAGGTCAAAGGTCATATAAAAACAAAACATTCGGAAAGCCTAAGGTGTTTAACGTGTTATTTTGAAGTTTTGAAGATGGTAGGACCCTACAAAGATCAGAGCTCATGTTCTGTGAAAATGAAAAAAACCATAACTTAAATATAATCAGAAAATTTGACATTTTCTATTTAGCACATGTACTCTTATCCCTGTAAAAATGATAAAGCTAACAACACAAAATATGGCTCTCACATATACATGCAAATTCGTATTACCACATACACAAATAATTTATCAAAGCATTTACGATAGCTGTGGAACTTTAATATTCCCCGTTTGGAAATATCTGACGCACATGTATTTTCTTTAATCTTTGTAAGGAAATATATAATTCATTTCACGCAGGAAGCCTCTATATATGCATTGAATTGTTGTATAAACACAATGTGTGAATTGAACTTATTGACGAGGTTAGAATAATACACTTTGTACTTTTAAAACCGTTAAGAGTATACAGATTTGTCTTTAAGTACAATTTCTTGCTGAAAACTTTATTCGTTCAATTTCAATATAAATGGTACCAATAAGAAAAAAAGGCTTCAAGCGCTTTTGAAAACAAAAATAGTTTGGCCTCTTTCAGATAGGAATTTAGGTAAATGTTTGTATTTCAAGATTTTAAGATGTATTTCAAGATAAGTGTAAATAGAAGAGAGTAGTGTATGTTATGATGGAGTATGATGTTTTGAAATACTAATGGATGTACGGGCCAGTTAAACCTATCAAAGGCACCCAAGAATGATGTCAATTATCTATGGAAAAATAAAAAATCATATTGGATTACAAAAACTTTTTCCAGATAAAAAAAAATGTTTGAAGAAGAAGGGTTTGTGTAAAGTAAGTACATACAACTGTATACGTTGCACCATAGATACCTTTCACATGTCATCTCTTTTGCATAAGATGTTGCAATGTTCTGTGTAAGATTTTGATTTGTTTATATGAGAATCAAAGATATGTGACCCGTCATATCGAAAGGTACTTTAAGGTCGACATAGTAAATTACGAGATACGGGCCATTGAAGCTGAGCATAGTAAAAATTCACGTCCAAGTTCGATTTTCTAATTTCATCAGAAACGTTACGTTTGAAGTGTATTATATCATATAAATCAGGTTCCAACATCTAAAACATAATATAAGACAAATGTTTTAAAAACCATTCAAGTTTTACCAGTATACAGAAACTTTAAAAACTGAATCAGCCCGATGCCTTTCACCAATGTTGATGTAACTTTGCAATGAAACATCCAATAACCAAAAGCAAGGTGTTAGTTTAAAGCTTACAATATAATCTTTCAGATGAGACAAAAACATCAATTGTCATAGAACTCAAATAAAAACAACAAGGAGGCTGAAGGTTTGCAGGAGCATGTTTTTGCTGACTGAGATTTAATCTTTGCTGTCTAAATCTGTTCTAGTACAATATTCTTTTCTCACTCTTTTGTGATATCAAACTTTATTTTATAGAAGAGTACACTTCTGCATGTTTAAATTCCAAACAGGCCGGTTTGAAGCATGTTAGATCAATAACAGAATAACTGTGAAAGATTTTAACAATTTATCATTAGACAGCGTGAACATTATAAGAATTTATCTAATCAAAGTAATTATGTTAATTAACACCACAGCATATACTATCAGATCCACCAGAAAGATGCTAGACAGCACAGTCTAGATCTTAAATTGAAAGCACAATAAGATGCTAGACAGCCCAGTCTAGATCTTAAGTTATTAATTCAAGATAGCGATAATATTAGAGGTAGATACAAGGTGCCAAATACTATGCTATAAAGCAAAATAAGATGCTAGACAGCACAGTCTTTATCTGAACCTCAAGATACTAGACAGCACAGTCCAGATCTTCGGAAGCAATTAAATGACTTTCATCTTTTTTATAATAATGTCTTGACAAAGTGCAGATGGTGGCCAAAATTTAAAATGAAACCCATCAAACAAGTATTTTGCACACTGGGTGTGGTGGGTGGGGTTTTAAGTCTTCTCAGTCAGAAATCAAAAACATGAGTGAATTAACCTAGATCTTGTTCTGCAAGTCTTTAGAAACCCTTTTAACCCAATTGGCTATTTGCAACAACACTTTTCATATTCATATTTGGATGTGAAAGACAGACAAAGGGAAATAATATTGCTTACCCATAATCAATATAGATTGAGTACGACAAACATAGATCTAATAGACCCAATAAGCCTCATCTCCTAATCAATTTGCCCTTTCAGGCACTGCCTGACCAATTGTCACAGAGCATAATACCTTGACATTAGAGTAGAGTTTTAATTGTGACGTTACACAAGAAAACTTTATTTTTATTTTGGGAACCTTAAAGGTACCTTTCGATATGACAGGCCACATATGTGACCCGTCATATCGAAAGGTACCTTAAGGTCGGCAAAATCAAAATTGATTTTTTGGTCTCATATAAAAGCTGAGATTTTAAGCTTTAAAATGACACCTTGATTTTGGTTATTGGATGTTCGGTTGCGAAGTTACACCCAAATTGGGTAAAGGCATCGGGCTGATTCGGAAAACTATAGTTCTGAGAAAATCGACTTTAAAGTTTTTTTGTACTAAGTAAATCTTGAATGGAGAGAGGATTTTTAGCTTGGTTTTTTTTAATACATTTTCCTTATGTTTTGGATGTTGGAACCTGATTAATATGATAGAATACACTTCAATGATAACCTTTCTGATAAAATAAAAAATTCGACCTTGGACGTGATTTTTGACTATGCTTAGCTTCAATGGCCCGTATCTCGTAATGTACTATGCCGGTATTATGGTACCTTTCGATATGATGATCCACATATATTTATCTCAGAGTTTATTTTTTCACTTGTTCGTGCGGTTTTCCTTATCGTCGCTTGTTAAGGCCTTCTGCGTATTGATGCACTTATTACGAACATATTTGCAGCCGTGATTTGTTGATTTCAATTGTTTACGCTTACGTTGTTGACGCGCGCGTTAAGAGTGGCTTACACGACCCGATTTGAAATGAAAAACAACCTTGAGATACATAATAAAAGATGGAGTCGGAAAAGCGTCCGTACGTTTGATTTGACTACAATTATAACTTTTGTATGTACCTCACATTACACTATTCTATAATTGCCTAAGACAGCTCAGTACATTAAATGCAGGTCCGAGCGACAGACAGCGTTTTCATTATCTAAAAACTGTCAGGATGCCCTATACATTTCACGATTTGAAACGTGTTTTTCGTGTCGTGCCAAACTTGTGTACAATGCAATATTGTTAATGTGTGTCATTGGTGATTACCTCCAGAGTTACAGTACCCGTATTAAGTCGTGAAGTACGCAGCATGTATCTAGTCGGTTCCCATCTATTCAAATAACTGTCTGTTGAGTTATAATAAAGAAATACCAATATTTTACTGAATTTCCCGACTGTTTTGGGTGATAAAGAAGTCTGAAAAATGTTTTATACTTTTATTTTTTCTTGTTTTAAAGTCTGAAATGACTATACAAACTATTCAGTAGGCCTAATAACGTAATTCAGAACATGTTTTAATTGATAACCTTAAGAGGTATGAAGTATATATACTGATTGTTCATTAAAATACTTAAAACAATTCAAATTAAGACAATTTAAGAAATCATCTACACTCTTAAAAGAAAAGAGTGAGCGGTCAATCTTTCTTATAGTGATTTTTTTTCACTCTAAAAGAGTGACAGCTCTTTTCAGTGTCAGTGACCAATCTTTAAAAGAGTGACAATTTTCACTCCCTCAAAGAGTGAATTATAACTCTATAAGAGTGACATTTCACTCTTTAAGAGTGAAACCCCGTTCGATTTCACTCGAAAAGAGTGAAATGTCACTCTTTTGGAGTGAAAAAAAATCACTCTAAGAAAGAGTGACTGTTCACTCTTTTCATTTTAAGAGTGTACGTTACGATGTTATCTAAAAATGAAATGTGAATTATGGTTGGGATGTAAAAGACATTTTTATTTGTTTGAGTTTGACGCATTCGTAAAGTAGGGATTTCAACTGGCCTAATGAAAAATATTACTGCATTTTTATGGTATTTTCTGATGGTTAAATCCCGTAAAAACAATCTAACGGCTGTCAAGTAAATTTGATTGCAACCCCCAATTCGCCAGCCCGAAACTGAAATAAGGTTCGCTAGTACAGTTCGAAAATGAAAAAAAGGTTCACTAGTCAAAATCCTGGAATAAGGTTCACCAGTCCAAAAATGAAATAAGGTTCGCCAGTCCAAAAATTAAATATGGTCTGCTAGTCCAAAAAATAATTAGTTTGGTTGATTAGCAGTTTTGCAGAAGATTGTAGTTAAAAAGGACGTGGGTGTCCCCTTAAAAAACGTGTTTTTGTCAATAATCATGTAATTGGATTACACTTTTAACATTTGTACTTTTTGCATATGTTTGCAAAATAAGCATTGCCTTTCTGTCACATAAATGGAATTGACATTCAGAAATGATATTTATAATCCCTGAAACGGACGAAGTTGAAAGAAAACAAGCGTCAAACCAAATACAACGTGTAAATTACTTCTCGCTCAACATAATTTTCTGAAACTCAATGTACAAAACTTCTTTATCAGAAGTACCTAGTCCAATCATCCTATATTAAATCTGAGATAATGTTGACAGCCACAAGAGGTGCTGTCATTGTTTTGTAATAAACTACTTCAAGCTTCCTAAAACACGTGTGCGGAGTAAGATGAGCGGTAATAACAAATATTTGCTTCAGGTGTCGCGCAAAGATCAGTTTCAAGTTCCCAGTGTGCTAGCTTAACTACCTTAAAATTGCGTGTTATCTAATAAAGAGAGTAATGCTTAAATATGTTAAAAGGGGAGAAAGGAAGTAGGTGAAGTAGTTTGTTTTGTAAAATTGGTATGCTATAGGTAATTTTATTTGACATTAGTGTTTCTTAATGATAACCTAACATTATAGAGATATTACTTTTTATATCTGGTTTTGGAAAAGACGCCCAATAATGATTGGTCCAGCTTACCAAGTGCATTAGTGCAATGATATCCATATCCAGCTAAATTTTAAGAAAACCGTTAAATCACATCTTTTAGATCAAATTAAAGGTTAATAATATGCATTTATTATTAGTTTAAGATATTTGTTGTTATTGATTTGCATTTCACTGTTGTCTTTATTGCATTTTCATTGTTTTAAGGGCCCCTTAAGAAATGCGTCTTTTAGCAATCCTGATATCTCCTCCATCTTATACATATTATATTTTATGATAAATTTTAAAAGACTTATTTGTAACTTGTATACAGGTGGAGATATCGAATCAAATGAAAACAAATCAAATAAGGAGGAATGAGAGACAGTCCAGTTTACAATGATTCTGTCTATGAACTTCTGCTCAACAAAGTAAAAACGCTGTGTGTGTATTGCAGATATATTGTTATATAAGTTACTCCCTTTTCCCTTAAAGAAATCCTGCATAAATATACAGACGATCATTTTCCTGTCATAACTTTAAGACAGTATCTACTATATCAAACATGTGTAGATACAACTTTTCAGCACGGATTGGATTGAAGTGAAATTGTACATTTAATTGAAGTACCTGCTGTGCTTTATGGATAAACATACTAGGTTTTTACTTTGTGGGGAAGATTAGCCAATACTCGCCAGTGCAGTTTAAGTGCGCTATAAACTATTACCCTTTGTGCATTATAAACCACTTATATACAAATTGTGAATACTTAAGAAACATATGACTTCAAACAAACGGGAATTATTAATTAAAAGTATTAGGTATACTTTTCAGTAACGTAATAGACGATGATCAACAGTAATGATGCTTCATTTCATTAAAATCTATGCACAAGATAACAACAATGTCACGTGTGAAAATAAGTTAAAACATTAACCCTAGTTTTACGAAGGGGAGGGGAGTTGCCGTGCGCATTCATAACTGTCACACCGTAGGGATAGCGTATTGAACATACTTCTAATGAACACATGACGAACAACAATGTAAAATCAAAACAATACTGGCTCATTCCAGTGAAAATGAAACTTTTTTGACTTCAAACAAAAAATCAGCTTTTTCATTCGACCACATAAGCAGGTTTTTCAGTCATACGTTTGTTACTTGATATGTGAAAAGTATTTTCCAATCGGAAATTTTAAAATTGTCTATCCGTGCATGAATGAGCATATGTTTGAATGTTTTAATTCAAAACTGTCACAAACGTTACCAAAAGGTTGCACCAAAATGTCACAAACGTTACCAAACAAAACATTGCATTAAAAGAAATCCTGACGATAGAATTTCCTACTACTTTTATGTAATATTTATAGATATGTTATTCATCATCTGTAAACAGCACAATAAACAATTCGCTAACATGTCAGAGAATTTTCACTTTGAAGTCATTTGGAGCAAAAAAAAATCATTTCCGTGCAATGTCACAAACGTTACCGAACGTTAAATGAACTTTATTCAGTATTTTGGCAATTATCTTAATCTTTGAACACCTACATGTCTTGATCCACTAGTGAGCACCATTATCAACAACAAACTCGTTGATATAATGTTTATGCTAGGTTCTGTGGCCATTTAAAAGTGAAATTTTTCAATTTTTTGGTCACAAACGTTACTTTGGAATCAACCTACTGGGAATAAGTACGTTAGGCGTACGTTGACTCTATACAGTGATGTATGACTGAGCAATAGACCTTTTCAAAATCCATTCGGAAACCTCCGGAACATTGATCACATGGCCATTTTTTCAACCAATCACGTACAAACTCATTAGGCCTAAACAAATTGTTTGATTGGCGTAACCCGACCGACCCTAATTTAACCACCGACCCTAGATATTTTTTTATTTTTGAGCATGGTAAAAAACCTCCAAATCCCAAATTTGATGGGAATCGATTCATGGGAGCCCAAGATATGGCTTGCAGGACATTCAAAATGACAAATAAAAGATGTGTTACAGAAAAATAGAAGATGTTTTTGTATATGTACCATATATGTTGTGTTCTTGTATGTGAAACATAGACTTAGGAAACAAAAATATTACAAAAAATCCGACCTACCTACCCTATTTTTTTTCTATGTAACGCCAATCAAACAATTAATTTTTTTTTGGCCTTAGTATGCACGATTTTGTCAAAAAAAATTACCGTAAATTATCTTGCATTTCAGTGCAATAAAAGTGAAAAATAAATAGAACCAGACCCATACATCATTAGATGCACTAATTCTGAACAACTTTTGGCTGATGGCACTATAAGCTCACCGACACAAAGAGTGAAATTTCCATTTGAAATCGGCTGCTCTGCGCTGATTAGGCTTGAAATTTAAAGTCACATCAGGGCGATCAAACTAAAAGTGACTCTATAGTTCTCGCTAGCTCAGTCAGTTAGTTCTCGGACTGTTAAACATAAAGATATCGATTGTTCCGCGTTAGAGTCCAGCTGGGAGCCGAGTGTGCGAAAACTGTATATTCTATGAGGGTGTGAATTGCTCAAGCTAGGGTTGTGCCAATATGTAGGCCGTAGTAAACCCTTTTGCCCCAGGGAGTCCAGGTAGTGATTTAACCAAATGATTAGAACTGTAAAGTCAAAGAACTGGGGGTTGCGGTGGCCAACGAGATCTCAACGACATCAAATCTTATTCTATGTCATCCAAAAATACACTGGCAGTGTCAACAACAGTGTTTTGCAGGGATGTGAGAAGGAATGATAGTACCACCCGAACAGGGTTGGTGATCTTTTTGATTATACAAAATTTTTTTAAAAAAATCGGATTTTTTGGGGATAAAAATCACGATTTTTGTTTATTTAAATCGGATTTATTAGATTTTTTTAGAATTTAAAAAAACATGATCACAAAAAACAGGTTTAAACTGTGTTTGAACTGCTTTTAGACCAAATACAGTTGACAAGCATTCTTTTGAAATATGTATTAACATTTGACAAATAATCCACTAAATTAAATGAAACAAAAGGTACAAAAATAAAACATATTTACATTTAGTGATTCAATTGGTGTCAATCAGGATACGCAACTGCCTTGGGACTGAAAAAGCTGTGAAACTAGTGATCTTGTTCAAAGCTTTGAAAATGGAATAGATCCAAAATTCAAATTAGGATGTTTACCTCTAAAGTTATGATTAGCTTCATCATGTACATATTAGTGCCTAATGGTGCAATTCTTGATTCCGATTTGAATGGCAGCCTTGCCTCTTTTCTAGCTAAATAATAATAAGAAGAGTACAAGATAAATGTATGCTGAACATTTCACTTGATCTGACCATTCATTTTCAAGTTGCAAACTGTTCAGCATCTTAAAAATCCTCTATGGCTACTGTGTTGTAGTTATTGCCGAGCCCCAACAGTATTAGAAAATGATACACTTTTGGATTTATTAACACAATGCAAGCACTTTTGCATGAAGTGTTTTTGGGTTTGTAACATATTCCAGTCAATTATTATTATTAGCTCAAAAACTCAATTTTGAACATTTGCTTATACTATATAAAAGAATAACTAAAAGATTGGTAACGACTTGCGCTTTTTGATCGTCATGTTTCATGAGATGGGTTCATTGTTAAAAATGGTGTTGTTTGGAAAATGTTTGTATATAATTGTGTTCTTGCATCTAATGAAGATTAATTGAAAATTATTTCAAATCATCCTTCAGGGGGTGTAAGTTCTTTTAAACTGTTTCGAAAGTGCTAGTAGAGAAATTGAAATGATTCAATTGGAAAAAAAAACAGTACAAAAAAAAAAGGACAAAAAGACACATTTTTATGAAAAATGATTTAAATCAGTGATTTAAAAAGAAAAAAAAATCCAAGTGATTTAAACCGCGATTTAAATCAACGTGATTTTAATCAAACAACATTGCACCCGCACAAACTTCAAGTCGCTTTACTGTTGCCGTGACCATTCGATAGCATTCGTTCCTTTACGTCAGCCAAGGTCAGTATTTGTCGCCTCACTACGTTGCTTACAGTTGTTCATCGTCGAGAAGGCGTGACCCAACGTCAAGCAAAACTCTTAATTTATCAGTAAGTCTACGTTTCTTTCAGCAACCACTCTCACTTGTTGCCGTGGTGTCGCTGAGGCTCGTTACTATCCGTCAACAAATTTTGATTTTTCATCTTTACTCGTCGCTTGTCGTCCAGGTTTTTGTGATTTTGGAATACGTTACCCTACGTCGAGGGCAATGTCGTCGTAATTTAAGCGGAGCTTAAATTACTGAGGCCGTGTAGAATTACAAGTCAGGGGGACCGCGTAGTGCACTATAAATCACCTGCAATTTATTTATTTTTTAAATTTAATTTCTAGTGCTGACGCTAAGTTACAAGTTCGAATTCGTACGCAACCAGTTAAAGTGAACGCGAACTTAATATTCTGGCTATTGTGTTGAAGAGTCACTTTTTCTGTCGGCAATTGCCGGAAAGTGTAAAATCAGCTTCGGAAACTCTCGGAAAGTCGTGTTTTGAAAAGGTATATAAGAGTGCGTGCATGTAATCATCAATGGTGAAAATGGCAGACAATGAAAGGGCGAAATAACAAGATTCTGTAACTATGAAATACACGATCATCATGGACTATCATGCCATGATCACAATCAAAGCATGTCAACTGGTTCTAAACAACTTGTCAACCGGTTGATTAGTTGGCACATCTTGATTTCATCTATGATCGAAAACATTGATAAACAAACACATTCTTGGCTTGATGCAGTAATAACATGGCAAATATCTCATCACTTTTCAACATCAGGTTCATCGCTTGTTTTTCCATTTCAAAGGCATTTATGCCAACTAGTAGAAATATCTGCATTGCAGTCAATTTGTAGGTATATTACATTTTAAGTGATGTACTCGAGATAAAGCAAAATTATTTCGGTCTACATTGAGATCAGGTCTAAATAACTGTCGAGATCAATTGCATTATGTGATTAGATTACCTTTAAAATAGCAGCCCGAACGTTTAGCTTTGTGTAACTTATAATGTGAGGTAACATGAAACACACAATTCCAAACTAAAATCGACTGAACTTGACAACAATTTCAAAAACAAGAACACTTCTTATAAACACGATACCATTGGTATTCTATGAGAACACATTCCGACAATGACATTCGTTATTATACAGCAGGAATTCAATATTAGATTGATGTTAAGTGTATTGATACAGACTCAAAACACCTGTACCCGGAAGACAAATCACTCTCGTGTCTAGGGTCTATGCTCCTGTGCACTCTTTTCCTACTGTTCAAACTTCAATACAACCAGATGCATATAAATGACAAACGACATGATCATGTGGGAAATTGGCGTAAAGTTTGTCTGATACTCAGGGCTGTGACATGTCAAGATTTTGTGTTTGCATATTGCAATATTAATAAATGCGTGTACGCAAAAGTTCAACCTCAGAGTAATGGTCTGAAATATATACTTTAATTCAGTAACTTAAACTTACACAACACAATGGTACTTGCAATCAATATTATAGCTCTATTTACAGTTGCCTTCGACAGAGTACTGGTTTGCTAAATTTGATTTTTGTTTGTTCTTTATTTTTCAATTGTCGGAGTCCTAGGAATGTCAGATTTCCATGTGTGTTTTATATTCATTAGCTTCAGAATAAGGCTTAAACTTAATTTAAGCCGATTGAGCTAACTTGACTTAACAGTCAAGTTAGCTCAATCGGTAAGGCGCTCGCTTGCGGTGCGGAAGGTCCCGAGTTCGAACCCCGCTGGTGCCAAAAAAAGTTGAGTGTGCTTGAAATTCCCTTGGACAAGGAAATTGTCTCGGGGAGCTGATCCGGGCAGCGATGGTACGTATGTGGGCTGATCAAGGTTCAGCGCCCCTAGAGGTTGTCGTAGAACCTGAAATGATGCTTGGTGTGGAATGAAGCTTACTTTGGCCACAGTGGTCAGCGAAAACCTGTAAAGTGTGCAGAGGCCGAGTGGAATTACAAATCTGGGAGGCATAGTGCACTATAAATCCCCAGTATTTATTTATATTTTTATTTAATTTAGTGACAGGTTGATTATCTTTACCCCTTTGCGGCTCACAAAATGCAGCTAAAACAAAATAGAGATACCTACAATGGCCATTGCCTGCAGGCACATTGCTTTATTTGATAGACAAAGTTCTCTCTTATTTCTACTTATATAATATGATACTTGATCGCTACTCAGTTCATTAATGACATCTCTACACCCGGACATCTGTACCATCAAGTAAACATTATTTTTTGAACCCCTGATTTCGTTGATAATACACTCTTAGAAAGCAAGGATCAAATATGAGACAAAAAGGATCAATTTTGATCCTTTTTTGGTATCAAATATGAGCTTATCCTTTAAGGATCAAAGTGATCCCAAAATAAGGATCAAAATGCTTGATCCCAAAAAAGGATCAAATATTTCTTATAAAAAGATCTGCCTAAAATATATCACTGGAGTGACCCTAGCAGGGCTTGAACCCACGCCGCCGGCACGTATCAGTGACCATAACTACGAGACCATCGCTCTAACCACTTGGCCACTGCGAGGCAGTTATCAAGTGGGGTGTAATTATCGTATTTATATCATTATTGACAACACCACTATGTAGCGTACACGGAGTATACCAAGCCAGGATGAAATATGAGACAAAAATCACCTTAGATCCAAACACGGTATCAAATATGAGCTCATCCTTTCCGTATCAAATTATAATCCAGAAATACGGATCAAAAATTTGATATTGTAATCAAAAAGGATCAAAATATAATGATCCTAAAAAAGGATCAAAAATGATCCTGGTAAATTTGATCCTTTTGTATATATTGATCCAAAAAAAGATCAAAACGATCCATTTTGGATCAAAAGTGATCCTTAAAGGATCAAAATAAAATGATCCCGAAAACTACTCGTATATTTGATACCGGCCTTCTAAGAGTGTAGATTGCAATATCGTTATCTATAGTACGTTTTGGCTTTAGAATTACATGTATACATGTATTACAGTGTAATACATGTATCCCCTGACAGAATTGTGCTCCCTTTTTATTTTTTATTTTACATTAGGGTGTGGGTGAAATCCCCAGATTGACTTCTGATAGTCATCATCTCTGCCATCAACCAAACCATCATTGAGTGACCAAGCCATAGTGATACGTAATGAAAACTCTTGGTGAATTTTGCTTTGTGTATTGGTTTAAATCATCTTAACATCCCGATATTCTTATTTCAAAACATTTCAAAATTTCGTATATGTACTTCTAATGTGTCATGTTGTATGACAACCATTATGTTTGTTTTGTTTTTCTCACATATTCAGTATTAATTCTGAATTATTAATCTCTTTTACATTCTTATACCATTGTTTACTGTTCTTCTTTATTAGATTAAGAGGTGAATGCATCCTGAAGTGATAATCTATGAAATAAGACGATACCATAGCCTAGAGCAGATAGTGGCTAAGTGGTGCAAACAAAACATGTTTGTATCTATATGGTATCTTAC
>JXSR01S010283.1:13043-24736 GCA_000969725.1 Ophiothrix spiculata
CTTATTTTTAATAATCGTTGTCGACAACGATAAATACTGCCCTCTATAGTTGAATTTCTAGAATTGGCCTTTTCAGGAGATCTAATGAAAATTTAAAATTTTATTTTTCTGCAATCTATGATGTGAAAGCTTAATGATGCACGAAAATGCTACAAAATTGAATGTTTTTTAACACTTCTCTTAGAAATTTTTTTGGATGGGCCTTTAATAGAGAATGGGCGATTAATAGAAACAATACGGTATATGCCAAATCTCCAAAACTAAAAAGAATTTGGAGGTGAAATTTTGGATTTACAATCAAAAAAATATGGGCTTCAATTTGACATCAAATGTACTACTTCCAGTTGAGCCCTGGGGGATGAGAATGTGATCGGAACCTACACCTTTAATTATAGCACATTACATGCAATTGTGTTCAGGCCTATCAAAATATCAGACTCCACATTTACCTGTGCTTGTGTTTTATACACAAAACATACAGGCAACAGAGCTATCATCCACTGATATACTGACTGTGTGTTGTGTATAGTGTATAAATCCAGTGATATTTATGACTTTGATAGACAAAGTTCAAGTATACTGTCACCTTTAGTCTGTGTTAGCACACTAGGGAATGTTGACAACATTGACAAGTAATAAGGCCTGAAAAAGTTTTATGTTGCCCTCCACTAACCCACAACCAAAATTTTGTCTGTGTTTATGAATTCGTAATTTAAGGTGGCCTAGCACAGATGTGGTGTCGGACACGAGTGAGCTGATAATCAGCGGTGTTGGACACAATTTCAAAGTATTTATCCCAGGCTTTTAGCGTACTGTATCTTGCGCTTTAATATAACATGATCTTACACGTGCATCATTTATATATTCTCGCATAAGACCATGCGCGTTACTCCTGATGACGCAGGGCTCAAAGCGCACAGTGCTTTAGTTGTTACTCACTGCTAAAAAATGCCAAATTTTTGCTTAATTTTGCTTAATATCTCAAAAACTATAAGGACAAAAACATATGTGAAAAAGAGAGAAAAAATAGAGCCGTTTTTTAATTTTAAGTGTTTTTGTCCGATGTATTTTGGTTTTACCATACATGTAGAAGTCAATGGTAAAAAGTGGTAAAACATAGTGTTTTTGAAATGGATTTTTCTCAAAAACTAAGTCGGTGACCCCCATTTTTTATTTCAGAAATGTGATCAGCACATATCAAAAAATTAGAAAAATAAATAGAGGAATTCTATCTGCGCTAAGCCACCTTAATATTAAGCTTTGCTGAAAGAATTTTATTGTAAAATTACATTCAAATAGCATTCATGAAAATGTTACCGGTATTGAGAGTTAAAAATTCTCTATTTCTTGGGCACCTGATGACCATTGCTTATATAGTACTTAATGCTCTATACCCGGGGGGCTACTTACATTGACAGGAGGTATGGGTATGTGCCGCCCTCAAGACCCCCTTTTCAAGCCTCCTCTTCCGCTCTCCAAGATACTCTTTTCAAGATAACTTCAGTTCTGAAGACCCCATTTTCAAAGAAAATGACCCAAAAATGTGTTTTACTATGTTTTCAGGCTAAATTTGAGCGATTTTCAGCTCAAATAGTCGTATTTATATTGGAAAAAGGCAGTTCTTGAGACCTCAATTCGGGAAAAAATCAGTTCCATAGACCCTACTTTTGACCAAAAATCCGTTCAGCAAGACCTAGTTGTTGGATATCGCAGATCTCACATACCTACCAAAATTTTTTCGAGTGCCCCCAACCCCGGGGCTCTATAATGTAAATTTTTAAAATTATTCGTGGATTCAGAAATATTGGAAGTAAAAAAAATAATGTACCCAAATTTTACTTTGTTGAGGGTAACATAACTATTAAATTATTTTGGTTTTATGTTTGCAGATCAAGGGGTTAAAGCAGTGCAAATTATGGTATTCAAGACATGAATGTTCATTTATAATTGTGCAAAGGTTTCAGCAAATGTCAAATGACAAAAAATGAAATGAAAGATCATTATTTATGATTATATTCAAGTATTTCAATGTATGGTTTCCTTTGTTTTGCTTTAAGGTGGTATTAAAGGCAAAATGAAGTTGCTCTGATTGAGATAATAGTAGGCCTGTTGCAGAGAGCTAAGCAAAAAAATCTTAATTCCAAAATTTGAGCCAAATCAAACAAACGGTTTTTGAGATATTTCTGTTTAAAGTTTCTTTGTATTCTATTGTTTTTGCCAATATATTGATGAAGTTAATGAGGAAAACTGGCAAAATATGCTCATTAATATTAATTTTTGCCAATATTTTGCCAATATTTTATGAATAAACCTTCATACTACTTTTACCTTTAAGAATTTTAACTTGAAACTTTGCCAATGTGTTTCTATGACTTAAAACTTTAATGTATGATTTACCCGCCCATCTAATTTGCATATTTGCATAATAAATTAGCTTTTGGTATAATGCTCATTAATTATGCAAATATGCAAATAAGATGGGCGGGTAAATCATATGTTAATGTTTTAGGCCATAGAAACACATTGGGAAAGTTTCAAGTTAAAATTATGTAAAATAAAAATAGTATGAAGGTTTATTCATAAGATATTGGTAAAATAATGGCAAATATGAATATTAATGAGCACATATTGCCAATGTTGCTCTTATACTTTATCAATATATCAGCAAAAAATGATAGAAAACAAAGAAACTAAAATTATGCATATCTTGACAACCGTATATCCGATTTCCTTCAAACAAAAACCATTTTGTTCAGTGTTTTAAGCTTTACTTGTTCAATGTAATCAAGTACATGTTACATAGTGCCACACCATGCTGCAATTGTAGAAAAATGACAGATTTGTTGACAAATTCTAGACCTGTCCAAAGGAAAAGTCTTGTATGGTTACAATTTTCTGCAATATAGGCCCTTATAATACATTACAAGTACAATAAAAAATATTACATTCCAAGTTCAGCAGATAAAATATGTTAGTTTCTACTTAAATTTTATTTTTTAAAAATTACTTTGCTTATCATTACTTGTTTGTTTTATCTCTTAATTATTTTCCTCTTTTTCTTTTTTTTTTATTCCAGTTCATTGCCGAATTCCGCAGATTTGCCATTAACGGAAACAATGTACGAACGTTTGAAGAATTCTATGCATTTGTGGAGAAGATCCACAGACTTAACGAGATTCCATTCCTAGTTGGTTACACAGACCCACAAGGGGACCTACTACCAATCAATAACGATGATAATTACCACAAAGCTCTTACCACAGCTAAACCATTGTTGAAGTTACTACTACAAAGAAAAGGTTGGTAAAATGTTGTATGTGTGCATAATTCTTGCAAGAGATAGGCCTAAATGCTGCACTGGCAACCCAGTGGAGTCTGTCTACCTCAAGGATTCAGCTTAAAGGTGCAATTCATGATTTTGATGTGACAAAAACCTCACCTATTTTCTACCTAAATAAGAAGAGTACAACATAAATGTATGCTGAAAATTTCACTTGATTCCGAACATTCGTTTTAAAGTTGCAAGCTTTTCACACAGCATTTTAAAAATCTCCATAGACTACTGTGTTGTATTTACTGTCGGGTCCCGACAATAATTAGAAAATAACACATTTTGTCACTTTTTTTCAAAAATGCAACCACATTTTAAACAATGGTTTGGGGATTATAACATATACCACTGAGTCAAAGATTCTTTTTATCTAAAAAAACTCAATTTTGACAGAGGTGGTCAACTCTGTCAAAGTGGAAAAGAACCCTTTTGATCCAATAGAATGCTAGAGCGTTTCCTTAAGAGCTTACGGGAGAACGCTCAGGCGTTCCAATTCGTATTGAGCACGTAAATTAATTCAGTATTGATTTGATGGATTCAAAATTTGGAGACTTGACTCTGGTGACTTGACCCAAAGAGCCAAAGAGTTGACATGAGACTCATAATGACTCATTCTGTCAACTCATCTTTAAGTCTTTTTTTTTTCAGCTGGCTTTTTAATGGTATTAGTTGTGCCTGAAAATGCACTGGACATTATTAGTTTCACAAGACTCAATCAGCTTCTTCACAAGATTCCACTAGGCAAAGGATTTATATCGCTACTTTTCAGCTTTGTGACTTCGATTTGAAACCAAGTGAAAAATGAAGTGAAATCAGCTTCACAAAATATCACCAGCTGAGACTGTTGCAAGACGCGTGTATCAGGCTTGAGAATGTTCACGTTTTAACCTGAATTCAGGTATTTTTATGTTCAAAAATCCACAATTTCTGTTTGTCATCATTTTCAGGTTTTTTTATGAATGAGTGTTCTCATGCCTGATGTATACAATGCAAGAAACTAATGCGATCACCAATGTGTTGTACATTGTGCAGCTGTTCACATGTTTGAAATGGTACAATGGACTTGACAGTCCACCATTTTTAAAGGGGGCTGGTTTGAGATTTTGGAAATTGTTTTTTTTTTAATGGAAATGGACAATATATGATGAAATAACATACAAATAGTAAATTAGATACATTAAACATGCCACAGAATTGTTCATCGCGAATCAACAACAATACATCCATGATTTTTATCAGGCGAGGGTGGCTTTAGCCACCCGATGTGATCAAAATACGCTGACGCATCGGATGCATTGTTGTTGATTTGCAATGAACAACTCTTTGGAGTGTTTCCATACCTTTCAACAATGAAAATCTTCCTCAAAACGTATGAATTAAATTCAAATGTTTTTTTGAATTTAACAGCTAGGACTACTCATCTTTAAAAATATTTAGCTTATCTGATGCAAAGTGCTAAATATGTTTGCTGCTTTGACGTTATCAATTTTTTCCAAGCACCGGACTTTTGCATGTACTATAAGTGTCCGACACGGGATGATCAGTGCGCCGACTTTTGTGTACTGCGTAAACGCACCTCCGTTAACGCTGTGCCGTGCGTTGAATATCAACTGTGGATTCATCACTAATCAACAACGGTATGCTCCTGTATAAAGGGACCCAGTGAGTTGTTGAATGATACATCTCTTCCACTGGTTGTTTATGAAAATTGTTACATCATATGGTAGCCAGTTTCTCAAAATTGGTTGTTGTAAAAAGGGTAGGTTTAAAAGCTCCAGTTTAAAAGAGTGCCTTGATAAAAGGGTAGGATAAAATATAAAGGAGGAGGTTTGACCTAGAGTGTGGATCATGGCCAATATACTTAGCTGAGATAGATAGAGATGAAGATAAAAGAATCTGACTCTAAATACCAAGAAGTGTACGTATATGGATGTCATATTTGCTCGATATCCTTGTAGGGTGGATTCGTTGAGACTTTTTGATGAGGAACTGCAATCCACTGATGTCGTTAAAATCTTGGGAGTTAAGATATCCAGAGATCTTAAATGGGACATTCATATCTCTGACATTACGAAGAAGGCCATTGTGAGATTATTTATGCTAACTACTTTGAAACATTTTTGAATGCCAATTCAAGATCTTTAAACTATTTACATTGGGTTTATAAGACCACTCACTGAATATGCCGTTCCTGCATGGTATCCTGGGCTTTCGGAGAAACAACATCTGGCTCTTGAGCGAATACAAAAGAGAGCTTGCAGGATTATGTTAGGAACTAAATACACTTCACACCACCTTCTCTCAATCCGAAAGGCTCGTACAGAGAGATACGCTAGCAGCCCCCATACCCTATATGGTGAAGCTGAGGAATGCAGAGGCCTCCAAAGCTTAGTTGTTTTTGATCATCTTTTGTTCCCATCTTTGATGAAGTCCCACTTTGGTGCGCATAGCTTGTTGAGTGAGGAGTTTGTCTGTTTGTTTGGGTTTTTTTGTTTTTGTTTCTTGTAACTGTTTGTTGATTGATCTTTGCAAAAAATGTATCCAATTCAGCCTTTTGGCTGCTATTTGCATTTTGTGCAATAAACCATGAATAATAATGATAATGATAGATTGATTTGCTTGCACACATCTTTGGTCAGTGCAGATTGGTGAAAGACTAGAAAAGTCAAAAACACTACATTATTATTCTAGGCCTCAAAGTTACAAAACGCACTTTGGTCTGATGCAGCTTTTCAACAGATAGTGATGTATATGTACACTCCCGGTCAAAAGTGTTTGCACACCAAACCTTTAACCAGCCATATCTCGAGAACTGTTCATCATTTGCGCCATATTTTTTCAGATTTATATTTTACATACATATATCTAAGAAACTCAAAAAGAATTGCATTTATCGCATTTGAAAATATGGCGTGCTAAATATATTTTGTACTTTCTTCTGCACATAATAAACAGAGTTTAAATACACAACTGCATATTTGTTGGGAAAATTTTTACCTGAAAATGTTCTTAACGGCTACACGGTGATAATGAGTATTGAATAATAAACAATATAGGAACATATCAAAAAGTGAGTGTGGTGTATTTGTATATGGTCCAGGAAATCGGCCATTTTTATGGTTATTGAAGGTCGAATATCAGAGGAAACATAAATTTCTTATATTGGATACATTAAGCACCTATAAAAAACATGAATTTTTTCACAGTCTTGGTCGTTTGATATAATAATTACGTTTTTGCCCGTATTCAAGGGTGCGCAAACACTTTTGACAGGGAGTGTATTTGCACTGTTATATTGTGTATAGATGTTTTTTGTTCAAACTTTTTCCTGATCTTGTTTTCTTCCTGCAGATGAAAGTAATGACATCACCTTTGGGACTATCATGCCGAAGAAGAAAGGTCTATTAGGCAATTATCTTGGAGGAACATCACAGAAGCAAACCTTGTCAGCCATCCCAAAACATATAGGTCTACCTCAAGACTTCCGCCGTGTGTCAGCCATCATAGACGTCGATATCGTTCCCGAGACGCATCGACGCGTCAAACTTCACAAACACGGATCGGACAAACCGCTTGGTTTTTATATTCGCGATGGCACCAGTGTAAGGGTAACACCTCATGGACTAGAAAAAGTACCAGGAATTTTTATATCCAGGCTGGTACCAGGTGGGTTAGCGGAAAGTACGGGACTTTTAGACGTGAACGACGAGGTTCTTGAAGTCAATGGTATAGAGGTACAGGGTAAAAGCCTGGACCAAGTAACTGATATGATGGTTGCAAATAGTGCTAATCTTATCATAACTGTTAAACCAGCAAATCAAAGAAACACATTATCCGGGACAAAACACAGGCCTATGTCTGTGATATCTACGGTAACGACCACTTCCCAAGCGTCGCTGAGCGAAACCAACAGTGTGGAAGACGACTTGAGTGACGATGAAGTTCAGGATATTATTAAACAAACATCAAATTTACAAACTTCAGATGATCAGTCAAATGGTACAATTATACTCGATAGCAGTAATGGAGAGGGTGATGGACATGGAGAGGGTGACGGACATGTTTTAAGTAGTGAAACGCCCTCTATTACGCTAACGACTGACGAAGCTCAGCCGCAGACGGAACAGGAAAACGCAGAGTCCGACCAAGTGATGGAGAACGGGGCGTTGACGGAGGGTGCGTTGACGGAGGAGGCCTACGATGAGGAACATCAGCAGACGACGGTAACGCTCTGACTTTTAAGGTCTCACTGCACTCGTGCCTTAAGTTTTAATAATAGATGGTACACTTTAATGACCAAAACCTCTGTACTGTGGCTGGCATTTTTCATAGTCATTATAGCAATAGTTTTAGAATTGTTAGTCATCTATTCAGATTAATATTCAAGCTGGGTTTTTTTGTAATGTGACATTACCTACAAAGGGAGTGTAATTTTCAAATTCATGCACTTGATCGGTGTAATTACAGATACCGTATTTGATCACAACATATGTTTAGGACGATCTCAGATTTTTCAGATAGATCTTTTGTTTTTCATTATTGTTGTTTCAAATAATTCTCAGACTCGAAAATTTAGAGCCTGGCGTAATGCGTGTGCATTTTACACGAATACACAACGCTTTTCAGATGCGCGCGATGTCGCGGTATTATGGATTACTGATTGGAAACAGTGTTGCGTACTTCCCAGTATACCGTTCTGGTCACAACTTGTGGATACGCAGTGGCTGCGTTCAGAAATCATGTTCGTGTCCGAAATTAGTTTGAAACAATAATGGTCACAGTTAGGCACTAAGACTTTCACAGATCATGACCTTTGTGGTGTATCAAGACCATCATAATGCTGTTCTGATTCTTGACAGGGATCCAGATACTTTGAATAGGCAGTATACTGGATTGCACCAGCCGATGGCCAACATCAACCATAAGTTTTCGGTAGTCTCCTGGTCTGCTCTCAGGTGAAGTTCCCCACGGTTCAGAGCAGTATTGTTTTTGCTGGTGAAAGACAAAAGATATTGTGTGAAATTCATCTTTTAAACATGTATTCAAATATCTTCAATTCCATTCTGTACGTGCATTTTAATTGTTCCACTGATTTTCATCAGTTAGCATTGCTTGACACTTCCTATTGTTGTTGGATTTAATTTGTGAATGCCTACTCAGGGTCTTGAGCGTAGACGCAAACTAAACAACCTTTATGAAACGAACGCTCGCGTCAGAAACCACCGCATATACTACAGACACGCATTCACAATTTAAATGCAAGTCTCACCCATGCTACAGGTAACATACACACCCTGTGAGTTGTGGGTGTTATAGTCTGTTGGAAGTTGTCAAGCAATTCCAATGCATGTACTCAAAATGCACTAAGAAAATATTTGTGTGTCATCATTGGTATCATTTTAGTATGGACTTATATTGCTAGATAGAGCAATATAACATTGAATTTGAAAGCTATACTCCCTTGTAATGAATTAACAAGTAAAATTAGAGATCTTCCAGATAAGAATCATGCTGATCACTATGTGCTGCTTAATTAACTTATAAACGTTTGTCACAAAATTTGGAAATGCATTTTACTTGAAAGTGATACTACAGTTTGTTAGTATTGCATATGGATAAAAATGCATCTAGATGTATATTTTGAAGCCTTTATTGTAAGGCTTCAACACACATGCCATGAAACGAACAGATTGACATCAGAGACTAGCTTTTATAATGAGTACTTGATGAGCAATGTGCTCTCCTAGATCTGGCATGGGGGGGGGGGTGTAAGCAATGTGCTCTCCTAGAGCTGTTATGGGGAGCAATAGAAGATGAATATGAGACAACTCAAAACTAATATATCAGCACTACTGACATATATTCAAATCAATCAATGATACAAGTACTTGCATAACATACATACCCCATGAAGGAGTCTATTCGTACAGGGGACCCACGGCTTTACGTGACTGTCCGACCACGGAGCAAGTAGAGTCATTTTGTAACTTTGTGAAGAGAGCTGCACATCTTTCCTCTAATCTGGTTAAAGGCAGTGATCCAAAAGAGCATTCCTTCATAGGGCTTCAAGTTAAACCAGTCCCTGATAGTCCATTTTAGATGATTTTGTGAAAGCCATGAAACTTAGTCCCAAGAAGCTGGATCACAAATGGTTGGTTGCCTTTTGATATCCTGGCATATTTTCCAAGTTTGAGTAGATCTTCGTTCTTACACCAGTACTGTACTTTGATCAACACCGAATAGACGGACCTTTTCATATTGTGAATTGATACATAAGCGTTTGCATAGTTAAACACCGCACAACTGCGGGAGACGCTGAGCACCTTGTTTGTGTGACTCTCGTAAGTGGGATTATGTTTACTTGCGGATGAAGAAAAGCCTCACAATCCCGCCTATTAAATGATGATCTATAGTATAGTCATGGCGATCTGATTTGATGTTGATGACATTTTACACTAGGAGCAATTATGATTTAGACATTTTTGTGTGGCATTAGAACACCAGGGACTTCCGTTTTAGGAGAGTGAGCTCTACTGAGCCACCCTGCTCCGCTATAATGCTTTATGGGAGCTCAATTAACCCTAACAGGATAAAATCATACAAAACCATACACAGCCTAAGTCCAAATACATCACGATCAATCATTACGCAATCACCCCAGTCTATATCTAAGGACGGAATGCCTAGCCTGCCTGAGTTCCCCCCGTAGCACGAAGCCCATACTCTCGCTTCTGAAACCAGAGGTTGCGGGTCGCGGCGCGCGCACGCTGCGTGTGATTTTTCTCTTCCTCCTCCACTCTATGACGTGTTTGCATGGTGGTATTAACTCCTACATTTCCAGATAGCTCCCCTTATTGCTCCCTCTAAAGAACAGCAGGGGAGCTTTAAATAGAGCCCCTGGAAGTTTCAAATGGAAGTCCCTGGAACGCACCAGCGGTTTTGGTCAATAACTTTATATAAATTAAATAATGCAACCCTTTGTAAACCCAACAATTCCTACTGTATGGCACGTGTCATTTCACTTTTCCTTTATTCGCCAAATTTGTCACAGTGCCTGTTCATGTATTTTCACACAATGTTATACTGTTAAAGATTGTAAAAGGAGTATCTATCAAAATATGCACTATCTAAATATGTACAGAATTTGTATACATGTATATTGAATATCGGTGATTTGAATTGGGGAAAATGTACACAACTATAATAGTACTTAAAATGTATTACAAAGATAGTCAAATTGCATTTTGTTGATTTTTTTGTATTCATGGATTATTTTATTTAGGAACTATCGCAATTGCTTTCCTTGAAATAGTACAATGTGACAGGGGGGGTAAAGACACATAGATGAAAGAATAATAGTATTTATATAATTGATATTGAATGGCTTTGAGGGTGCCACTATTAGTTACCCCCTGCTTGTTCACGAAATACGGGCAAATATCTAGGGTCTATATTTCCCATATTTCGTGAGAACAAGCAGGGGGCAACGATTTTACCCTTTTAAGCGTACATGAATTCTGTAATCTCGTTGGTAAACTTACCATCAAAAACAAAATTTTAATCAAAAAGGCTCTATAAACAAAGCATGGAAAGGCCCAAGTCACAGCCAAGCCGCGGGCTTCAAGTTTGGGTGTGCGCGTATTGCTCTAGGCATATACGCTTGCATCACAACCAATGCGAATTCCATATGCAATACACTCTTATGCAGCAACTTAAACGACGCACAAACACATTTTTAGTTCAAATGATAACGAGCAAAATAGTGTTTGTGTATGAGTCACGGGATATATTCAGGGTTTGACTTATTTTTATTTCTGAAAATCATAAATACTGATTTTGTTTACGATATGTTTGACCAATGAGATAACAGAATTCTTGTACACTAAAGGATAAAAGAAAATATTATTTTTAGCAAGACAATATTTTCTTGTATCACCTGAAAATAAGCCTTTCAATATTGTTATTATTATTGTATCAGGCTTTTGAAAATAATTAATTGGCATAAAATCATTTTCCTACCTTCAGCTCAGAGCAGCTAAAACTATTCTCAGAAAGGTGCCCGGATGTGTACAATATTGTTTAGAATATTGTACGCATCCTGGTACTTTCTTGAAAAATGTATAATACACAGTTTAATAGTACTGTACAAAAGCCTGATTTTTAATAATAATATCAAATATTTTGTAAACATACAGTTGTGTCTGCCACCATTATTGATGCATGCAATCAACATTAATCACTTGTCCTTGATATAATGGTTCCAGGAATTTGAAAAATGAAAATGTACTATTTTGAGGATGCCAGTTATATTCTGAACAATGATGTTTAGCTGCTAGCTACATGTAATGTAGGATTTATTTTT
>JXSR01S010283.1:25907-36015 GCA_000969725.1 Ophiothrix spiculata
AGTATACATTTCCAGAAAGGAATTTTCACAAGGAACATGATGGTGAAGTTGATTTTTGACCTAAAATCACATTTTTTGAGAACATTACAAAAAACATATTTTTGGGCCATTTGGGCTTCCGGACAAACTAAAAATAACATTTAAAAAAAAATGACCTTTGAATTGGAATTTTAATTCAAAACACCCACTCGGATGTTGCGTCATTTTTACTTTTTAAGATTTTGGCCAATTTTTTGATTTTCATGCCAACTAAGGTCAAAAATTCACGTTTTTCCATTTTTGGTCATTTTTTGACCTTATTTGGCATGAAAATCAAAAAATTTAAGCACTTTGTTCAAAAGTTATAAAATAAATTTGCAAAAACGTAAAATTGAGTAAGGTGCTTTCCCCCTTAATTCCATCAGGTCTTGAAATGTATCACGCGTCAATTCCTAAACATTTTTACTACCAAGTTTGAAAGTGTATGAAAAAACAACAGAACTCATGAAGCTCATTTCTTCATGCAGGCATGAAAAATGAGTTAAATGAAATGTATTTGGTAAAGTGTTAAATAATGGTGGGTATCAACTATCATGCACATAATGGTAAATTAATTGCTTGTTAATGTTGAAAATGGGAGTGGGGGATATAAAAGCCAACCCATTTGCACACAGGCTATTTAAAATAGCAGCTTCAAAATACACAAACTATTTAGTAATTGACATAAAATCGTCATGTGAGTGCAAGAAAGTCGTATCTGCAATGGCTGCCCTGAGTTATATATATTTTACCACTGTCACAAGAATGTGAAAAATCCATCAAAATTGCACTGTCTTATGTCACCGTCACCTGAAGAACCATTTCAAGAACCACTGACCCAAGACTGGAGATTATATAGTGTGCAATCCAAATTTATGACAAATGGCAGCTATTGCAGATACAACTTTCTTGCGCTCACATGACGAAATATACCAACCAATACCCATCCATTTTACAAGCTGTATTATATTGTATCATTTGTGGCTATTATTTAGAATATCACGTATTTAAAGGCCAAAAGAAAAAAATGTTGTGTTGCCCTCAGCAAATTAAAAAATATTCTGAAAATTGTGGAAAATTTTAAAAAATTATTTAAAAAAAAAAATTCCGACCGACCAACTCATTTTTTCAGAAATTCCACTTGAGGGCAACACAACAATATTTTTTCTTGGCCTTAGCTGAAAATGTATCTACTCAACAAATCATAAATTACATTACAACAATTCATGCAGCTAGACATTACTGTTCAGTTATATTGTTTCCTTTTAACACTGATAACATTCTTGAAAAATGCCAAATGCAATTAAGCTGAAAAAGCAGTTTTGTATTATAAAGCCACTGCTATGTATTTTTGTATTCACAATGTAACCAAAATTTTGGTAATTTTATGCTTTAAGTAGAATCGGATAACATTTCACATATCTGAGGCTCAAGTCTAAAAGGAATGTATGCAAAGTTAATCCAATTTTGTTTATCCAAGATTAGCTCTGCACATGTGAAATATATTTCATTTGACTTGACAAAGATGCTGTGTAGTCCATCTAGACGGACCTTGCAAGTGAACGCAAAGTATGAATGGAGAGTAAAATGACATTAAGCACTGCAGGCTAATGCTTAGCGTTCGCTTGAGAGGTTGATCTAAATAGATTAGCCCAGTGGTTCTCTTCATTGTCATTAATCTGATTATTTTCCTAAATTTGCATGGCCAACAGTTTTCAGAAAGACCCTTAATCCCACATGGTTAGGAAAAGATTTGCACAACTCCTGTGTTTTGTAATATGATAAATAGTTTTTACACACAACAAGAAAATTTGCTCACCTTAGGGAGCTTTCAATCAGCCATTATGCTTGACCTTTGTCAATCCGACGCTATTTGGTTATGCCAGAGACGGTAGCCTGATCTTGAAGAGCTACAAGTCTCAAGATATGGTTGTACACGCTGGTAACTGATATCGGCCTCCGTCCCGGTTGAGAGAGCTTCTTTGGATTCTGATGTGTGCTGCCTCTCTGACCCCTCTTGTGAACCAATTAGGGTCCTTGTCAATGATCTTAGTGTCCTCAGGGGGCATATTATGACCCCTATTGGTATGTTCTTTGATAGGAGAGTCCTCCCTGGAGTTATGTTCCTTGAGTCTTATTCCAAGGGATCTCTTGGTTTCTCCTCTATAACTAGCGGGGCAGTCAACACATGAAGACATGTAAACTAGTCCACATTGATTCTCTTTCGAGATCTTATCTTTTGGTGCAACTAACAGTTCACGGAGAGTATTGAGAGGACGTAAGTGCACTTGAACTCCTCTTTTGGACAGTATTCTACGAAGTCCTTCTGAGACACCACGAGAGTAGGGAAGTGTGATGTGTCCTTTGTTGGAAACATCCCCTCTCTGTCTGTTACTTGTATCTCTATTATTGGATCGTTTTGTGTTTTAACCTTAAAGTTATCTTTATTTATACTTTCATTCAAACTGATACACTGATGGGAAGCTAAAGGCCTGGCCCCACAATATTAATGCTCGCATTGGCAATGCATCGCGGATGCATCTTGAACACTTCATCAATGTGTAGCAAATTAGAAAACAATGGTGATGATCTCCCGATGTCTTCGCAATGTTGTGGTGATGTCTTGATGCTTTGGGAGTGTGTCACGCAAGGTTCCCCGAACAATCGTCGTGATGTCACCTCGACATGGTGAGAGCATCAGCGATGGACTTGCAATGCATTTGCAAATTGATTACCCTTGAAGAGGTATCAAGAAGGATTAAAATGCATCTTTCAATGCTACTATTGAAATTTCTCATGATGCACTAACAATGTTTTGTCATGAAAAATTCAAGTCAAGATGTTCACCCGATGTCGGGACGACTTCATCTTGACATCGCAGCGATGATTTGGCATACCTTTCACGAT
Source organism: Ophiothrix spiculata (assembly GCA_000969725.1). Classification (NCBI taxonomy): domain Eukaryota; kingdom Metazoa; phylum Echinodermata; class Ophiuroidea; order Amphilepidida; family Ophiotrichidae; genus Ophiothrix; species Ophiothrix spiculata. The sequence continues at coordinate 28,833 of JXSR01S010283.1, forward strand.
GCTCTCCCAAAAAATGAGCTTGGTCATACACAGGTCACACATCAATGTCTAGAGTCCAACATACACTTAACATACACTGAGTGTTTGAAGAGTTTAAAGAGTCCAGCCCAAGTTCATGGTGCAGTTTATTCAAGCTCCTACAGAAGAAGCAGAACCTTTGTAGCCATGCAAAGGAACATAAGTAGTTCATTAGTAAAACCAGAAGGATTGATGCCTACTTGCAATGCATTTCATTGTTAATGAAATCAGGCCCTTGTATGATGGTTGATTCATTGGAAGTAAACCAAAGCCAAGGCCAAAAAAAAAATAGTTGTGTTGCCCTCACAGGCCCAAAGTGGTGGGGACGGTCAGGCCGGTATTTTTTTTTCCTTTTTTTTTTTTTTAATAACCATTACAGATGCCATGTGTAACAGAAACAGGGTTATAAAAAAAAGTTTTCTTCTCTTAAACTTCGCCAATATACACATTTTTGAACATTTTTGCGGCTGGAAATCAGGCAAAACTCAAGAAATATTAAAAATCAAGAATTTTGGTGGGGAAAAAAACGGGTCGGGATTTTCCACAATTTCGACCAGGCCGGCAGAGGGTAACACAACATTTTTTTTTTGGCCTAATCAACAGTACTATATTGTTTTAATGATAATGATAATGGACATTTAGAAGCAGACAAATCCGCTACATTTGATGACCTGAACAATCATTTACATTGGAAAACCATGGGGATATGGTTGTGTATCTCACAACTGAATCAGCAGCCCTGGGGGAGGGGGTACTCAAATTTTGTTTGGGTAGGGACTTGACTCAGAGAAATTTGAAAAGCCACCCATGAGGGCGGTTGCCGCGAGTGTGAGGTGAATCCGGCCACCCCCATGATGGGGATAAAACCGGATTTAAAATGTTGGCTTACTACTACCCATCCAGATACCAATTTCAAGAAAAAAGGACCCATCCATAGAACAAACGTTGAATCCAATTTTTCAAAAATCGTATGTTTTTCACCCAATTTGTGCTATTTTGGCACAGAACAAAAGTACTGTGAAGATATGCTCTAGTTTTGCCAGAGAGCTTGATTTAGCTACCTGAATTTGCAGCACGTCCCCATAACCCCCCTTTTTAAGTAGTGTCTCCCCCTCCCCTTCCACTGGGATCAGCAGGTGGCGCACTACCATTGTTTAAAACAATGTTAACTGCCCAAAATCTATTTGAGTTTTGAAATGTTCTCCTATGGGCGAAAACATGGTCAGCCTTCAAACAAAATTTTTGCTACCAAACATTTTGGTCGTGAGGTCAAAATGACGATTGACTTCAAGTAAAATAACTCTGTAAATCAGCACTCAGAATAAAAGTATACTTGTGTAGAAGTATTTTCATGCTGATTGTGATGGTGATTTATTTTGACCAAAAAACAAATTTGATTTTGGCCTTAGGGCCAAAAATTTAATTTTGAATTTTTTGGGCACAAACATTTTCTGGAAAGTTTATTTTAAAATTGGCTTTAGTGAAATACTTTTGGCAATGTTGTAAAAGCCAAGAAAAAAATTAGAAATTTCAGAAAATTGACTCTGAACATTTTGATTCTAGATTCAAGAAGTTCAATATTGTACTTGTATAAATTTTAGTATGGCTATCCAAAAAATCTTAAATCTTACGTTCTGATCAAAAACCAACATCGCCATTTGTAATCAGCACGTAAATATGCTTCTAGAAATGTATACTTTTCTATGAATTTCATTTTCAATAGATGAGTTACATAGCATAATCTTTTACAAAAAATGGTGGGTTGACACAAGCTTAACGACAGCAACAACAAAGAAATCTGTATATAAATTAAAATATTATGTATAGAAGAAGGGGAATGTCGCAGCACATACCATAATGTGCATGCAGAATTTTTACACTTCTATGAAGGAGATAAATTGTACATTTTGCATTTACTTTTTTGATCAAATTTCAAAAGTAATTAATAAAAAAATATATATAATGTTGCACATAGAATACTTTTGTATTGTACAGAATATTATGGATATGTGTAAATTTCAAATGTCATATATGGTAAAATGGAAAAGGTCGAAGATCAGTATTTGTAGAGAGCGAGATGGTACTTGTACTATACTGTATGTAATGTTTGTCTGCTGTATTGTGCCTTAGCCATTGTATATTTTTTCACTATTATTTGTACTTTATTATTTTATCAATGTTTATATTATGCACTTACTGTATAACCAAATGGAATTTTGAGTTGCATTGCAGCATCTCTAAAAGGTTTTTTTTTTGTGAGGAATCGTGTTTTTACATCCTTTACTCAAGTGTTAAAAAAATCAAAAATAAGTCCATATAGAATAGGGTGGTCAGCTGCTTTGAAATATAATATGTGTCCGTTCAGCCCGTATGAGCAGTAAATGCCAGAAACTTCATTTTACGCTACAGGTGAAAATACATGTCAAGGTCGTAATTTGCCGAAAATGATTTTTTGACAGATTCACAATCCTAGTGCTTACTACAAAATACCAGTAATGTTTCATTTCAAGAAAATGATAGGAAATGTGAAATAAATCTGCATATTTTTAAGACGGTCAACAAAAAATATAGGGCTTACTTATCTGTGAACGCGTTTATCTAAGTTATACGTTTTACTCACTGACAACCTTTGACGGACCATAACTTGACTTCTGGAAATCGTGTGAAGTTCATTAAGGTGTCATTTTAATCCTTATTGCATGGTTTTTGCAAAATATTAAAAAAGTGAAAATGACAAGAGGTGGCATTTACTGCTGTTTTGGGATGGACGGTCACATATTACAATTTGTGTTATGTATGCATTGCAATGTCAGTTACTACCTGTTGGTCAGTTGCTGACTAAAGAAATTGTACCAAGTCACAAACTTACAAGTCGGAACTACAACTTCAGCTTGCAGTGCATTATTGTCCAATTTCACTCTAGTCAAGAAATCACAGCTATTACTCTATAATATCCACAGATACTAATTTCTAATAGCCACGGTTATTAATCTAACAGTTACCAAAGGCCTGTGAAGGCATACCTGTTTTGTCAACACTAATTTGAAGGGCTTGACTTACTTGGCTTTATTATCAATAGTAAACAAAGATCCTTTACATGGATATGACCAAGTAATCCCACATCAATTTGATTCAAAGGTTTGATAAAGCTGACCACCCTTGTATTCTAAAGTCTATGGTAAATTTTAAAAAAAAATGATTAAATTTAGCATCTAAAATCACATATATGTATCCATATACGTACTGGTAGGAAACAAATGAACACTGTGCAGTGAAAAGTCATAGTGTGAGTGCCACTTCATTTTCCATGTAATTTCGCAGGGTTATATCTACATGTCTTACAGAGCTGAGCTAACATTATATTGTGGAACCTCGTTAACACAAAATCTGTTAACACAAAAACCCTGATAACACAAAATGGTTGTTTGGTCACAAATGTGAATTATTTATGTGAATTCAGTTGGATAACACAAAATCCTGATATCACAAACTAGAATCGTTGTCCCAGGTGATTTTATGTTAACAAGGTTCCTGTAGTTACATACCAAATATCACTAGGTACTATAGCACCACAAGTACATCTATGTTACGATTTTTAACATGGTACATGGTCCAATATTTCAAAATTGAGTTAAAACTTTCATATGAAAGAGTACCACTAAAACATTTAAATTTGTTATTTCAGTTGAATCGGTCCAACCATTTTGATTTTATGAGCAATTTTGTATTTCAAGGGTTTCATCCAGGATTTGAAAGTAGGGCGTCCAAATTCGCGGCCGGGTGAACAGGCCGACTTCAATCAAGACATTGTGATGTCAGCATGATTAATATTCATACTTACAAAGAAGACGATGATTTAAGTTATACCATCATACCGGCCTTTCGGCAAACGAACGAAGACACAACGCGGTATAAAGCCCATTTGAAGTTCACAAAGTACTTAAATTGATCAGATTTTGTGATGATGATTATTGCAGATAAATTGTAACATTAAACATTGAATTTCATATGAAAACACATTTTTGGACGCCTTACAGGGCGTCCATTTTCAAGATCAGCCGTCAAAATGACTGTTGGACGGCTCTCTGGCTAAACCCTTGCTTACTTCAGTATGTAAGATAAGACTACTTTGAAAAAAAACTTGAATTCTCTATCACTTGCATTAATAATTTTTTGACATGGGCATATGAAAGCTGTCGTCATTGACATGCTTTTATTTTCTAGTAGTACCAGCATATTGTGAGCTACCATGACATGTATTATTCATCAGGCCTAAAAAAAAGTTGTTGGCTTGCCCTTTGCGACCGACCCAAAATTTGCAAAATTAAGGGTCGCTTTTTTATTTATTTTTTTTTTATTTTTTGGTGAACATTTGCTTATCGCAACAGTGAATTTCGTAAAAATAACATGATATTTGGGTTGAGTTTACAACAATATTAACAAAATGTTATATTTTTGAATGAAACAAACATAAATCTTCAATAAGTAAAGAACACAACATTTCTATAAACTATTTTACACAGTTTTTCTTGGTCCATTTTTGGGAGAAAAAAAACTAAAAAAAAAAGATACCAACCGACCCACATTTTCACCACTAAAGGGCATGTCAACAATTTATTTTTTTTTGGCCTCATCCCTGATCAACTAAGAGCACATGGTCACTAAGTATCAGTTGCTATAATGCTATTCACATTTTAAATTAATGTATTTTTTTTTGTATTCCCTATTGATACGTTTATCCCAGAGATATTCATTTAAATTTATCCCGGCGTAAATTCATTAATGTATTCAGTAATGCTTACGTTATTCATTATCATAAACTCTAATCCTAAGTTGTGTGTGTATGTGTAATGATGGCTTAGTAAATGAAATATACCTAAGCCCCTTTCACTTTATTCCCAGATATTTTGTAGATTCGTATTGTTTATGTTAATGAGTGGAAACATAATTTGTCAAAGAGAAAAAGTGTTATCTGTGATGTTGCAAAGTCACTATAGGCCAAAAAATAATTTATTGGACAATGTAAACACAAATCCATATTTCAGGGCCCATTACTTGTAAATGCAACCCCACTATGTATTTTTGTTTATTGTCATATCCAATAGGTGATTTTAACATTGACCTTCTATAATGTTGTTTTCCATCCCTCTTGACCCTGTCCTTTATTATAAACAAAACTTCATAGTGCAGGGCCCATTGTCTGTCAATGCAACTCCTACCATGGATTTTTGTTTAAATTGTCCAATGAATTTTTATTTTCCCTATAATCGTGCTCTGACATCTATGAAGCATCACAAAACCCTCGTCATTTATCTGGGTTACATTGAAACCTGCGATTTGGTTATGTGAAAATGGTTATTCTGTATGAAGCTAAGTTTTGGCATTGTTTATGGGACCTAGGTATGGCACCGTTTGCGCTTTTCTGAAGTTTGGTCCTTATGGACCCCTGACCACTGACAGGATGTGAAAGATCTATAGGCTAAACAATAATTTATTGGACAGTTTAAACAGAAATCCTGAGTGCAGGGCCCAATTGTTTGTGAATGCAAACCCTAACCTGGATTTTTGTTTACATTGTCCAATAATTTTTTGTTTTGCCTTATAGGCCTTTGAAGCTTCATGAATGAAATATTGAATTGTGTTATTAATTGTCCATGCTTGTTGCCAACCTCCGATCTGTTGGTAGTGTTTTTAATAAGTAGTAGGGGCAAGCAAGACTGCAAATAGTGTGATATGTGATATAGAAGGTGTTGTCATGTAATTATGACCAATACAAAAAAAAAATTATGTGGCTATTTAGATAAATGAAATGCATTTTTCATGTCCAAAGAATCATTAAACATTTTTTGGTTTGTGGATACTTGAAGAAGCTTGAATGGGGAATCACATACCTGCCAACGCAACTAGTAAGATTTAATCTAATTTAGTAAGAGTTTGAGGCTTAATGACAGTATGAAAATCTTACCAATAAGATTTCTGAATCTGTGAAATTACATGTATACCTTCTTCGTACTTTTGTGTGTAAAATCCACTTATAGTAAAATGATCAACTTTTGTGGTTGCAAAGTCTACTTTTACACATTTACAGATAGGCAGATATGAAATCAGGGTGTTTGAACCACCTTAAAAATGAATACACTGTATTTTGCTTGTATTTGTTGGACAGACTTGATTATATCGGAGTGTCAGTTTTTGGAATGCTTATAGCTAGGTGGCTATTATTTCTCAGATAAGTGAATGTTAAAATGAATGCCAACTGATTATGTAATTTATATTAGATATTATGTGTTTGGGTCAATCCATGGCAAATGTCACAAACATCGTGGCCGAGCGGTTAGAGCACGGGTCTCGTAATGCAGAGGTTGTGGGTTCGAGCCCCGGGCCGGGCGATTTTCGTTTCCTTGGGCAAGAAACTTTGCTCTATTTGCTCCTTGGTTCGGAGGTCACATAAAGCCATTGGCCCCTGTACGAATAGACTCCTTAACGGGGTATGCATGTCATGCAAGTACTGTGTATTGATTGATTGATTGATTGATTACCAAAATGTTTCATGATAACACTTTTGTATTTAAATGAGCTTTAGTATGCTTCAAGGGTTGCTACAAATCTTGAAAATATCCAAATCTCATTCAAATGCAAGGGTAACAATATGTAGCATTTCGGTAACGTTTGTGACATTTGTCCTGGGATGACCCATTATGGCCTTAATGCTGCTGGAAACGCAGGCATTGTTTGCACTTAAAGTGAAACATAAAGTTTAAGCAATCTGCCTGGCTATCAGACCTGTTTTTGGACATATCCGGAGGTACAATAACCTTTCTCAATTAGCAACAGCAAAATTCTCTGATTAACCTTTAATTAGTTTCACTATGCCAGTGAATGAAAATTAAAAATATTGTCATGAATTTTGTCATAAATTATGCTCAACTTAAATCTAGGTCATAATTCAATATTTCATAATATTTCAATGTTTAATGATGGAAAATAAGTACTAAATTCTATTTGTGTATTTTGATATGTTTATTATGATATTACTGTATCCCTACACACATATATGTACAGTATTTTCTGATCTTTGAAAATAAAATGGGTAATAGGGCAAAACAAGTTTCATCCCTGTTTGTTTGTTTTTGTAATCTTTTGTTTTAACTAAGTTTAAAGTCTT
>JXSR01S010283.1:42451-53796 GCA_000969725.1 Ophiothrix spiculata
CTTTTCATGATAGAAAAATAGTTAGGATTCACATTTTCCTGAGCATGTGGATTCCTCGTACCCTTAAGGTGTCAAATTGTTCGTCTTGGACAAGAGATCAAAAGTGTCAATGGTGACCCCGTCGTGCGACCTTTCCATTGGGGTCAAATTTTCAAATTTGTCCGATTTCAAAGAATAAGGTGTCAAATTGTTCGTCTTGGACCAAAGATCAAAAAAAGTGTCAATGGTGGCCCCGTCGTCCGACCTTTCCCTCGGGGTCAAATTTTCAACTTTGTCCGATTTCAAAGATTAAGGTGTCAAATTGTTCGTCTTGGACCAGAGATCAAAAGTGTCAATGGTGACCCCGTCGTTCGATCTTTCCATTGGGGTCAAATTTTCAAGTTTGTCCGATTTCAAAGATTAAGGTGTCAAATTGCACGTCTTGAACCCCCGGGCTTGAACCAGTGATCAAAATTGTCAATGGTGACCCCGTCGTGCGACCTTAACCATTTACCTGTGACACAGGATTAAGTCCTGGTAGGATAATGTTGGGTATGTCTGGCGGGTAACACAACGAGCCTGGTGGTGTTGAATATGGTGTACTGTCTGTTGTTTTTCTGTCTGAAAGAGTCATGAGCACATAGGGATTACTTTTGTAGCATGTTTATCTGTCTGTATGTCTGTGTTGAGTGGTTAAAAATGCTAACCTTTATCTCACATACTTACACAATGGTCCTTGGGTAGGAGCACACATATGGTCCTAACTGAAATGGGGTCAAAGGTCAACAAGGGGTCACCAAAATGTTAGGCGTTAGCACTCTGACAAAACTGAAACCACTCACGGAAATCAGAGCTTTATATATTTTCACTATAAAGTGGATTTAGGCCCTTTGGGAAATGAACTATAGATTTAGGTCCTTTTGGAAACAAACTGAGATTTTTGTGCACTGGCAAGCTAAATTAAACCAAGTTCTGGGAAAAATAGTTTGGTTTCCTGAAATTACTACTATAGTACTACATTATGGCAGCCAAAACTAAATTTTTACCCAAAGTTGAAATTTGTTCATTTTGGGGATGCTTTCTTCATTAAGAGTTTATTTCCAAAAGGGCCTAACTATCCATCTTGAAATCAGCAAACGGGTAATTTCTTGTCATGTTTAATTTATTTTTGAGTTTTTACTGCTTCTCAAGTTAGGATAGGTCCTCTCACTACAGTGACATCATTTATGGAAAACAGAACTTTATTGCTTATTTTTTATTGAGAGGTTTGTTTACACTCTAAAATAAATTTAGGTCCTGTTGGAAACAAACTGTAGTGGATGTAGGCCCTTTTGTTACCAAACACAGAATTTTGTGTACTGGTCAACTCATGAAAGCAACTTTTGGGGAAAATGGCTTCGTTCCATTAAACTGATCAATGTTGACCAAAAGTGGATTTCGGCCCTTTTGGAAACAAACTCTTCACATGTGGTCACTCACTAAAAAGTAAAACATAGCATAAAGATATTTGGTTACTGGGAAGGTCTACAGCCGAACTTGTTCCAGCAACAAATATGCTTAATAAGTACCTAATTTGCATATTTTATACATATATAGATTTAATAGCTTATTTTACAAACATAAACCCCTACATTGTAGTTGGGGCCTACAGATGCACTTATGTGCAAGCTGAAATTACCCCATCCCACCCCACCACTGAATAATTAAGTAGCAATCAAGACAGCGCTCAATACGCATACCCTACTCCACCCCATTTGGCTTGATTTGAGCCGGTCAATAGTAAGTTATTTTTGCCCTCTCAAAACAAAAATTGGTATAAAAAACAAATTTTGACTGCTCTTTCATTCTGGCAATAGTATACAAATAGTGACTGCTCATGAGAGCAATACTAGTATAAAGACTATTGCCCAAAGTAGTATAAAATAGTATAATAGTCTCAAGATCACGGAGGAGAAATAGTTTTTATTATATATTATATACCGATTGGCATGATTTGAGCCAGTCAATAATCTTTTACTATTGCCCTCTCAATTGGTATATTTATAAAACAAATATTGACTGCTCTTTCATTCTGGCAATAGTAAAAACTCTTTCCCCTCAGTAATCTTGAGACTAGTATACTATTTCCCTCGACCTTTGGTCTTTGGAAATAGTATATAGTCTCAAGATCACTTCGGGCCAATAGTCTTTACTATTGCACTCATGAGCAGTTAATATTTGTATTAGACCATTGTTATTACCTTCATGAGCAGTCAATATTTGTATAATAGTTCTCCAAATATAATCTTACCGTCACCAATATGCGCTTGGTGACAGGAATAAAACAATCCACTATAATATAAACTTTTAAAAACAATTGAATGTTCACTTTTGGTCCTAAGTTTACAAATTTCTTAACCAAATTGTCTTAATATTACGTGATAAACTTACAGAAACCGCTGCGAAATCCGCGCGATCCTAGGATATTTCCAAAGTATTACATAATCTGTGTACGATACAGTCCGAATAAATTCTTCAGTCTCTGAAGCACAAATATAACTTCCCGGGATAACTTGCTGTATTAATATTTTTAACAGTCCCGGAATCCAGGTGGCTGAAACGTTCCGCAGGAAATCCAGCAATTTTCAGCACAATAATCCAGCTAAACTCTTCTTGGTTTTTTTATTTAGTATCAGAAGCTGGAATGTAAATTATCCTCTTTGATAAATCTAAAACACACAGGCCGTCAGTAATTCTCCAATGTATTGTTAACTCCAAATTGATCTCCAATACGCGCGAACTCCAAAATGATCTTCAATATATGTATCGCTAACTCCACAATGATCTTCAATATATCGCTAACTCCAAAAACAAAGTCTTTTCTCCATTCACCAGTATAACTCCAATCCGACAAAGTCAAATTCTCCCAACCAACTTTAACAGAGCCAGTTTTACTTCTGCTCAAAATTCTCCTGCCTGGGCCAAAAATTTCTACAATTCACTTATAATGTAAGATAAATACAAACACCTTTTATAGCAATTTGGAATTCCCATTTGAATTAATTAAAGAAGATATAATTAATGATCTAATTATGAAAATTCCCATCATTTGATTGGTTCATGCAATTAATTGCCTATTTTTACAGAATTGGAAATCACCTTATTGCAAAATATCATTCTGTACGTTATGTACGTTACAATAGAAAAAATCCCTTTCTGTGGCAATTTCAATAATTAAAGACACCACACCCCCACCACACTCACCCCCACACCCACACCGTCGCACACACACACACACACACACACACACCAGGTGTTTGGCGTGTGACACCAAAGCTTTAGGGTGGCAAAACACCTACTACTCCTCCCCCCCCACACACACACACGCCCCCACACCCCCATACACACACAACCCCATGACCTTGAAATGACCTGAGATAACCCCACCCACATGCCCAATAGACCCTAGGCCTAACTCCTTAGATTATTTTGTCAAAAAGTACCTAGGCTGAGTCTCTCTTCATCAGATATGTTTTAATTTTTCTGCTTCCTTATGATTAGAGGAACATGTTAGAATGGTTTTAAACAAAATTTGACCAATTTTGAAAATTATCCCCTGCAAGGACTTACAGGTCCCAAACAGACTGATTTTATGTCCACCCCGCGGTGGGTCCTTATAGAACCCATATAATAGAAAGGACACATTAAAATGGGGGTTTGCTCCCTTTTTATATATACCGTACTGTACAAATGTACTGTAGAATGAAATATACCCGCGGGGCCGCTGTAAAAATAAAGTGGTAGTCAGACCACCTCAAAATGGGACCCTAAATGGATAGCAATTGCATCCCTAAATGGCGTAAGATCAGTGAAGATGGTGAAAATCGGGAAATCGCACCCCAAATTAATTAATGGCGTAAGTTTGTAGCTGTTTGTAATGGCCTTTTGCTAACAAATTAGGTATAAGTATACAAGTTTCAATTGTATGTTTATTTGCAGTACTATTTGCATGAAGTCTTAACCTAGCTATTTTCTTTTAGACCTTTTTTTATGATGTTAGATGACCCGACCCCAAGTAAAAAGTAACCCTTAGGCGGAGGTGGCTTGAATTTAACCCTTAATGGCGTAAATTGTGCTAAAAAGTGCCCCTTTTTCTAAAAACGTAGACGCCACTGATGGGTCAAAATCAGACCCTTTTACGCCGGGGGGAAAATATAACCATACAATGCATACACGTTTTATTTTCACGCAATTCTGGTGAACATTATTTTAATGGAACTATAGCCTTTCAACAGATGTTGTCTCAGATATCGTTCAACTTATTTCAGACAATCCTTATAATACCTCTTCAGACCTCACATTTTTATAGGGTCATTTAGTGTTGTGCGACTCAAGACTGGACGGCTCAAAATTTAGTGTGGTGCGCACCTAATCGCTGAATTCTGCAGACTTTATGGTTTCTAGAACTTCCGTATGGCAGTGAATGTGTTGTTTTAAACTGAAACATGTGGCTTTTAAATGAAATAAAAGTATTTGATATTGTTCATATCAGATTATTGTTTGTTCTTGTGGTACGTATAGTTATTTTTATTTGTAAAAATATGTATTAAAGTCTTAAATAGGCTAAAAAAATTACAAAGTTACATCAAAAAGAAGATTTTGTCAAATTCCCCAAAAAATATGCCCACCATGTCCACCAAGATGGCTTTTTGCCTATTTCCCATAGAGATCAATGCAAAATATAAACCATTTTAGCTTCTTAGAGCGCCACTTTCATGATCTCTATATGGGTGTATGTTGTTAATCAGTTACTTACAAACACAACCATATATTCATATCTGATCAAGTGACAGAATTTAAAAAGATAATTTGAATTTAAACATTTTCTCCATAGACTTACACACAACATTTTATCTTTGACACAGTGCACACTTTTTGAAACGAAGGGCGCCATCGTTTGACCTATGTATGAATTCCCCTATCTTAAAGAGGCAATTCATGATCCACTTTTCAACCTCAAGGTCACTGACCTCTACCAAAATTGAGTTTTTTAACTAGAATGAATCCTTGACTGGTGTATGTTTCAATCAATCAATCAATCAATTTTATTCACAATATCATACTTGGGGTCGGGTCATCTAACATCATAAAAAAAAGGTCTAAAAGAAAATAGCTAGGTTAAGACTTCATGCAAATAGTACTGCAAATAAACATACAATTGAAACTTGTATACTTATACCTAATTTGTTAGCAAAAGGCCATTACAAACAGCTACAAACTTACGCCATTAATTAATTTGGGGTGCGATTTCCCGATTTTCACCATCTTCACTGATCTTACGCCATTTAGGGATGCAATTGCTATCCATTTAGGGTCCCATTTTGAGGTGGTCCATATAAATAACATAACAGCAAAAGCAAATAGACAATTGGGTTTCATTAAACGCAACCTCTTATCTTTTCCGCAAGACCTCAAAGCCAAGGCTTTTATAACACTGGTGAGACCACTACTTGAATATTCCGCTACTGTTTGGGACACAAACCAAGGTGATTTGATTAAACAAATTGAATCCATCCAACGCAGAGCGGCACGATTCATAATGAGAGACTATAGTAGGTATAGTAGCCCTACTGAAATGCTACATAACTTGGACTGGTTAACTCTAGAACAGAGAAGGAACATTAATAGACTCACCCTAATGCACAAAATAACCACCAATCAGGCAGCCATCCCAGTGCAACCGTACCTAAAACCATTGACCCGTCCCTCCAGAAATCAACATAGCAAATCCTATCAAAGACCAACTGGCAAAAAAGACTGTTGGGTGAACTCGTCTAAAAGCAAGACATCTGTTTGACCTCCTTTGTTCAAAACTTCAGTCCAGTCACAAGTAGCTTGGAGCAATTGTGTTTCACATGGCATTTTTTCGCGGAAGCCATGTTGTTGATCAATAATTACTTTATGATCTGCTAAATGCCGCAAAGTATGTGACAAAATAATATGATCCATGATCTTGCAGCATATGCATGTAAGACTGAAAGGGCATTAGTTCTCAGGCGCTGATTTTGATCCCTTTTTGTAAATACCAGTGACAAGTGCTTTTTTCCAGTCTGATGGCAAAATTCTTGTGTTGTACGATTGACAAAAAATGAAGTGTAGCACTAAATAACCAGTTTACATCCGTCTTCACTGATGAAAACATGACTACAATACCCTCAAAAGACGGCTCAAATTTTACCTCATGTATAACTGAGTAATTTTGGTATTTAATAACTAATGATATCGATAAACCTGTTGATTTTCTCATTTTCAGAGTCTGAAAGAGTGCCAAGGTGCTCAGTGTCCAAGAGACAGGTCAAGGGTCGCCAGGCAACTCATCAATCAGGTATGGGTAGAATAAGGCATTAGCCACAACCATAATGTGAGCTTCAACTTTCTGTGACATTAACTATTTATTTGTTTTATTTTTAGGAAGAACTACCAACTATTTGTACACGGCAAACAACAAATAAAACCAACTCCGAAGTTGCCCAAAATACAAATGTACATGTACAATCTGCTTACGGTATAAGATTTTGCTTTTGACAAATCAAAGATAGCCGCCAAACTGTTTTTGAGTATTTTTAAAGCTGAAAAACAAGCAATTTTGTCATTATTGTGCCTGTGTTAATTTGCAATAGATATAGTGATAGTTTTAAACATTAATCTTAAATTCTTTATGTTGCTAGAAATGAATGAAATTCAAACATCTTACAAATTATATTGCAAGTCTGTAAACAGTCTAGATCTGTCACACTATCTGCCAGAGTCATCCATCCAAGTTTATATAACATAATGAGTGAATCAATATCTGTGACAGAGACTACTATTTCTTGATATAAAGTTATTTTGATTATTGAATTTTCAGTTTAAATGGTTATAAATGGTGAAATACAGCTTTTCTGTCCTACAGACGCAACTGAAAGAAAGAATGTAGGCTTAAAGGGGCATTGGACAAAATTTTGAAATTTTGTTTGTGGATGATTTACACTTCCTTTGTTAGAAAATAACAGTCAATTATCAGATATCGGGAAAATTTGTTCAAAACCTTCATAAAAGTCAAAAATTTGAATTTTATTTTATTTGTTGATTTTGGGTATGAGGCTATTCTCTAAACATATTTATTGATGCTATACAATGAGAAAGAGCCAAAGATTTGTTTGTAAAACATTCCTTTCACATCATAGATTGCAGAAAAAATCAAAAGAAATTTTAAATTTTCATTAGATCTCCTGAAAAGGCCAATTCTAGAAATTCAACTATAGAGGGCAGTATTTATCGTTGTCGACAACGATAATTAAAAATAAGAGAATATCTAAATATTTTGATATAAACGGTTTGAATTTGACAATGAAACTTTGCATGCTGTCATTTTTACCACTAATACTTCAAATGATGCAAAAATCTCAAAATGTTTGGGGAAAAGTTTGGGGATGATGCTGAACTTGTCCAATGCCCCTTTAAAGACTATTAAGCAAAGTATTCTGGTGATTTGACTTTAAAAATGAATTAAAAATGAGTTGCCAAATAGCGTTGTCAACTTTATGCATTTGTTTTAATTTCAGAATTTGTTATCCCAGTTTGATTATCATGGCTATATTGTGCCCACATCGTGTCCACTTCATCCGAACCGTGACAAGTATTTAGACAACGAACGACACAAAGAGAATGACCGGCAGGACAGGTGGAGCTGTAATTATTGCGGCAAGATGTTTATCAACGAAAACTGGCTGGATGCTCATTTTGATAATCGACATTGGAATAAAGTCAGCAAGGTAATGCCCCCCACCAAAAAAAACAAAAACACCCCATCGCCCGCTTCTATTTTTCGAAACTGGAAAAAAGTTTTTTCTGTACAAAAGTATACCGCGCCTAATTTTCAGATTTCCAAACAAGTTTTTTTTCTTTGAGAATTTTGATCTTTTGTAAATATATTTTTAAAGTTGTTGTTTTCATTTTGTTTATATTTTAATACTGTTTATAGACGTGTATAAAGAGAATTTTCAGTAGAGTAGACTTATTTGCATCTTTATAAGGGCATAATTTGGTGTAGCTTTGACTTACATTTGAAAAAAAAATCTAAAAAAAAAAAGATCTGCCCGCCCGCATTTGCTCAAAAACATTTGTGGAGGACAACCAAACATTTTTTTTTGGCGTAAGCTTGCTCTAATAAATCTGAATGAAGAGTATATACCAAAGTGTGACGTCATTTATTGTGCATATCAGCATTTTCATTACCATATTTTTATAGAACATGATGAAAACACTCACACATCAAAGGCTACATGAGGCCTGTTTTGGAATATGCTGCCCCTCTTTGGCACCCAGGACTTACTCAGAAACAGGCACACCAGGTGGAGAACATCCATAAGCGTGTTTGTAGGCATATTCTTAGTTGGGAGTATACATTATATGCCGACTCCTTCGCCGAGCTTGAGCTTGAGTCATTAGCTGACCGCAGATTACGTATCTGCAGGGTGTTTACCCACAAATGCTCCACCTCTAGAAATTCTCCAGCTGGTTTCCAACATCTCGCTTCTG
This sequence comes from Ophiothrix spiculata, assembly GCA_000969725.1. NCBI lineage: Eukaryota > Metazoa > Echinodermata > Ophiuroidea > Amphilepidida > Ophiotrichidae > Ophiothrix > Ophiothrix spiculata. The sequence continues at coordinate 50,990 of JXSR01S010283.1, forward strand.
TTCAGGCATGACCCTCAGAAAACAGAGGAAATTTGAGTTCCCGAGGTACAAAAACAAACAGATTCTGTGATATCCCCATTCCATTTATGATAGACTTATTGAATCAGTATTGCCAATTAAATTTTAGTGCAATATATTAGGTCCTCAGATTGTCTCCAATTCTTTTCTTTTTTGAAAAAAAATAAATCCTTCTTTGGTGTTTTACAAGCATTTTATTAGTTTAGTTTATTTACATGTTCTGAATTTACTATATATATTTATGTGTATTTTGATGTTCTTTTTAATGTGAATTTTAATATAAATTATTTTTGCCTGCATTTTTAAATATTGTAAATTCATGTAATTCAGCCGATGGCTGCCATATGAATGTGAATAAAAATACCAGAATATAATTTGACATGTGTTGGTAATGATGGTGGCCAGAGATACATGTATGACGCATTAATACCTAATTGGTCCAACTGAAATCAATGTAAATTGACTTGATTCCAAAGAGTTATGAATCAGGCCAATTTACATATCTCAAGGCCCTAATAAACCCACTCTCACCAAATTTGGGCTCTGGGTGTTTTTCTTCATGCTCCAACGATGTATGGTATCCAAAATGCAGAAATACATTCAAAGTTTCTTGGAACAATGTCACCCCTATCAATATATACATTATTATACAAATATTGAATGCCTGAGAGTGCAATAGTACAAAATATATCATGAGGTCAAATTTGGACTTTTCTATTTCATGAGGCATAGCCGAGTGAAATGGGTCAGTCGAAATTTGACCAAATGATATATTTGTACTATTGCACGTGCATAGGCATTCAATATTTGTTTTATATCATGATATCACACAGGTTTGTTTCATGCCGTGCAATAGTACAAACTATTGCATGGCTCAAATCACTGTAATCATGATATAAATCAAGTTATTGGTCTGAGCAGACATGAAAAAAGTTTTATTCTTAACCTTAGCCACTGTATGCACGACACGCTTTAGAAAGGGTGGGTCTAGAAAAATCCAAAAAATGTCAAAAGGGTGGGGTTCAGAGAATTTCTAGTAAAAAGGGTGCCTTGATAAAAAGGGTAGGTCTGAAATAAAAAGGGTGGGCTTCTTACCCTTTGACTAAAATTATTGTGTTGCCACTCCAAGAATCAGAATGAGCATATCATCATTGTGATAACTTTTTTGTCACCATTTATGTTTTCTACATTGCAAAGCTAGGCTTAATCAGTAAACCAAAGTGAGGTGAATTCAGAATTCAGTACCCCCATCAGTATGAAAAACTGATCCAAGTTTCTAAAAATGGTGGGCTCAGAGAACTTTCAGTATAAAGGGTGTCTGGATAAAAAGGGTAGGGTTAAAATAAAAAGGGTGGGGTTCAAACCCCACTGCATACAGTGTTAGCCACGATCAACATTGTGAACTTTAACTTTCTGTGACACTTACTGACTTTATTTAATTTTTAGAATGGCCTTCCAGTAATTTTGCTAACTGATATCCGCAATCATTCCTATTAAACTTTAAAACTTACATACCTGTCTATCTCCCGATCAGGTAGCCATATCTCCCGCTTTTTAAAAAATTCTACCGCGATATTCTGCTAACGTGTACTACAGATCGCATACACGGTACTTTTTGTTAAGAACTTGAAATTGAGACCCTTTGTAGACTGACCCTTTTTGTCCCTTTTCAGTTTTCAAAAGCTTCGCAAAATATTTGTGGGTGTACCTTTTGGGCCTCATTTGTCAGTTGTCCGTAAACGTTGCTCATAAATTCAAGTGATTACAGAAGTCTCTCGCATAATAATTTGAAAATGTTGACAGGTATGTACTTAAAATACAAGAGACAATAACGTTATGCATTGAATTTTTAAATTGCCGGCAATGTAAAAAATAAGTGATAGTGTTTCTAGAAGTAAATTGTTAAATTCTCAAATTAAAACTGTTTTGCATGGGAATAAACACTTCCTATTACAACACAGGGTGAAAAGTGTTCAGTGTCCCGGGCATTAAAGGGGCATGGGACAAAATTTTTAAATTGTGTTTGTGGATGATTTACACTTCCTTTGTTAGAAAATAACAATCAATAACTAAATATCGGGAACATTTTGATCAAAACCTTCAAAAAAGTCAAAAATTTGAATTTTATTTTATTTGTTGATTTTGTGTATGAGCCTATTCTCTAAACGTGCTAAACTATACAATGAGCGAGAGCCAAAGATTTGTTTGTAACACATTCCTTTCACATCATAGATTACAGACAAATCAAAAGAAATCTTTTCATTAGATTAGTATTTATCGTTGTCGACAACGATAATTAAAAATAAGAGAATATCTAAATATTTTGATATATAGGGTTTGAATTTGATAATGAAACTTTGCATGCTGTCATTATTACCACTAATACTTCAAATGATGCAAAGATCTCAAAATGTTTGGGGAAAAGTTTGGGGATGATGCTGAACTTGTCCAATGCCCCTTTAGGTATCAATATTAAAGAATGACTTCAAATAAAAAGATCTTTCCTTTTTTTGTTCCTTCCAGGCTGAGGATGCTGTTTGTTTAAATAACCATTGTGATTATCTACGATGTGAAGTTGTCTCGGGTACGAAACCATCATATTGGGAACAAGCCATGTGTAAGCAATCTGAGCTGGATGATCTCAGACGCAGATGTGAGGTATGGGGGTTAAAATTAGGTGTAAATAAAGTGTATTTTTCATTTCCACATTATCAAAGTGCTGTTACTTGGAAGTTATATTACTTTGGTCCAGTTTGAATCAGAAACGCTGATATCAAAGTGGAAGCCCC
>JXSR01S010285.1:47298-60610 GCA_000969725.1 Ophiothrix spiculata
GATAAACCCAGGCACTGCGTGCATGGGTTAAAAATTGGAATATCCTTTGACTGAAAATAAGTGAAGGGATATTTCAGGATTGCATGCTTTTTGTCGTCAGTCTACACGTACAACATTACCGTGACATCAGAATTGGAAGATTAGGAATACCCTCAGGCTGAAAATAAGTGAGGTGATATTTCAGGATTGTCAGTTTACAACATTACCATGACACCCAAACTGGATGTAAGATAAATAGGAATACTCTAAGGCTTAAAATATGTGAGGTAATATTTCAATATGCTTTTGGGTGTCCGGGAATAACATTACCATGACACCAAAAGTGGATGTAAGAAACATATAAATTGCTAAGGGTGGGTTCTGGAATTTTAAGTATTAAGGGTGCCTTTATAAAAATGGTGGGGGTTAGACCCTACTGCCCACTATGAAACATACGCCTAACGTAAACTGTTTTTGTCAGAGACATACATGTATATCAATTGCAAAAACTGTATATGTTAGGTACAGGTTTGGCCTCTATACTTTGACTGAATCTTCAGAGGCAAGTCAACATTTTTGGAAAAGGTAATAATAATAATAATAATACATTAGGTCTATGAACATGTATACTCTAATTCTTCTGGGTAAATAAAATAAATATTATAAATTGAATCGTGAGTATACTTCTGGTTGTCTCGATTCAATTTATTTATAATCCTTTAGGTCCCATCAAAAACCTCACCCATGACCCAACCCTAACTCACTAACCATGACCGGACCCTAACCATGACCCAACCCTAACTCACTAAACATGATCCAACCCTAACCCAACCCTAAACATACCCTAACCCTAAAAATGTGGATGGGACCTAATCAATATTTTTTCTTTTTGGTCTGACAGGAGCAAATCTATGAAGATGAGCTTAAAGCAATACTATAAAGTGTTAAAAATGAAGCGCCCCAAGTCACCCATGACTTTTAATTTTTGTGGCTTATTGCGTTTGTTTTTGGTAGATATGAATACCCTCCAAACGATTTTGCTCAAAGATGCTTACCTTTTCTGTTATTGCCATTTGTTAAATTAAATTTGGGATCCCAAATTTAATTCCACATGTAATAGTATAGGAAAGCATGCATGTTCTTTTATCCATTTTTTGATAGCAAAACAATTTTTTTCACAAAATACACTTGAAACCCTCTTAGATAGTCAAATCAAATCAAATCAAATCTTTATTCCAATATCAAAATTACATACATTCATTAGTAACATTCCTTCCTCTATTTTATGCTGTTTTTACTATAAACCATTTTTGATCAAAATCTTATAGTATTGCTTTAATGTGTCATAGACAGGATTATATGAAGAGAATCAAGTGGGGACTCAAGTAGCGGCTTGCCATGACTGGATTTATCACTGGATCTGGGTTTAGGATGCAAGAGGTCTCTGGTTCAAAGTTTTACCCCTCTGTTTCTTGGGAGTTTGGCAAAACTAATCCTTTTTCTTTTCTTTAAAGCAATACTATAAAGTGTTAAAAATGAAGCACCCCCTGTCACCATGACTTTTGATTTTTTTAGCTTACTGGGTTTGTTTTTGGTAGATATAAATACCCTCCAAACGATTACTGTTTTTTTTTAAGTAGATAATATTACCCTCTAAATAATTTGGCTTAAATAAGTTTACTTTTTCCTGTTATGGTCTTTTGTTGAATGAAATTGGAGATACCGAATTCAATTCAACATGTATATGTATAGGAAAACATGCATATGCTTTTTATCCATTTTCCAGAGGCAAGATAATTTTTTGGCAAAATGCACTTGAAAACGGGTTTAGGTAGTCACATTCCTTCATTTTATGCTGTTTTTACTATAAACCATTTTTGATAGAAATCTTATAGTATTGCTTTAAGTTAAAAAAATACACACACCACTTACATTAAGTATATCCCTACGTATACTTCTCAATGGATTGCCGTCTAATACTAGCGACTTGAGGTTTGTTAATGTGCCAAGCTTGTAAGGAAGACTGAAATAAAATAACAAGAAAATTAAATAAGTAAGTACAATTATTTTTAAACTAAATTCTTGCAAAGTTATGGTTTCTTAACTCATACTTAAATTGTGAACTACAGAAAAACGAACGAACGAACGAACGAACAAACAAACAAACAAACAAACAATTAAACAAACAAACAAACAAACAAACAAACAAACAAATAAATAAATAAATAAATAATCAACCTAAAAATATGACAGCCAAATAGGACTAACATAATTATTAAAGCATTTTTTCCCCCATTTTTTGGTGGCTGCCGCAATTAAAATTCAACATTTGATAATAAAGTTACCTGTTTTGATTATTTGCTGCACCAATGCATGAGTCCTGAATTTTGAGTATAAATTTAGATTTTAATGTAAATTTGAAATGCAAAAGTTCTTTAAGTATAATTGTGTTGTGAGAGCACTTGTAACAACACGTCAAATACTGTGACACCAATTCGGCGGAACTCACAATCCGGATACGATCTGAATTTGGATACCCACGTATCAAAAACTATCAAAATTCTGATACCATATCAGATTTAGGATAAGGAGGGTATCCTAAAAATGATGATGTAGCTGAAGCCTCGCTTTGGTCGTACTAATTCAGGGATCATCTATACTCTTTACGAGAGTAGTGAATAGGGAATTTCCAATCTCTAATTGTGTACGTGTACGTATTGCGACCCGTTTCAACTTTTTTTATCCAAATTCAGATACGTATCCGAATTGTGAGTTCTGCCAAACTGACACCACCCCTCAATGGTAACACAACCAACAAAGCTACACAAACAAGTCTTTGAACAAGTCTGAACCTTACTTGGACAAGTTATTATTAGTCAAGTCTAGTCGCTGTAGATTCTTCAGAAGTGTGATATCTTCATGTAATTCTGTAATTTTATTATCCCTCAAATCCATGACACTCATCAGACCATAATGCTTCAGATGGTTGGGCGAGATCTCTGTGATCCTGTTGTTACCTGCATGTAATTCCTGCAATGGTCACAAAAAGGAAAATTGATCAGATTGGTAGTACAGTGGAAACTCGTTAGTACGAGATCGCTTAAAACGACAACCCGTATAATACGAGCAGTAACTCTCGGTCCCGTCCTTACTCCATTGTTTACTACACAAAGCTATCTGTTTAGTACGAGGTCAGTAATACGAGCTCCGCATAGTAAGAGCACTTACCAACAGTCCCTTGCTTCACTCATCATTAATTTTTCGACGGATAATACGAGGTCATTTTTGAAGGTGTCTATCAGTGCGTAGATAAGAGAGCACATGGATGGTCAGCTTCATAAACCATTGAAAATATGTGTGTCTCACAATCAACTATAAAGGATCTCTAGCCTTCCCCACAGTCAAAACTTATGCAATCATGCTAAAAGGTACATTGGCTAGTATCGTACCCACTGAAGGTGTTTGGCTGTATATATCAATGGTAGACTTACTGTTGCAGAGTCAATTCACTAAATATAGCCGAATTGTTTTTCATGGTGCAAATTTTTGTAAAATAAAAGACACGGTGAAACTTCTTAATAAATTATTACACTTTGAAGGAAGCTAAAAATGTGTTCATTTACCGTGGTGTTTTTTTTTAAATTTCAATATATTTATTGCATTATTCGACATTGGAATTGTTGATTGAGTAAAGACTACGCAATGAGCTAACTATGTATATGCCATTGTCTTGGACCATTGGTTATCATTGATAATAACTCCCGCACTATTCAAACCGTTCTAATCTCAAGTGCTGCTGAGACAGACATAGCTTCAAAAGGATTTTACTAGCTCTATAGAAATTCTATTCAGTGCTAATCAAGGTTAATCGTGGTAACCATCCATGTGTCTATTATCTATGATCAGTGCAGTTTTTCTTTCCCAGGCTCTTCTTTTAACCGAAAAGCACGTGGCGAGCAAGGTGGCGAGGTAAGTGTTTCTAGTTCTTAAAGTTATAAGGCAGCTTTAACTGTTTATCTATTATAGCAATGCGAAAAACACGGCAGCGGGATAGCTGCTTCGTATGATTTACGTTGATATAAATTCATACGTCGACGTATAAATATTCACCGTGTCGTACATGATTGCACTAGTCAGTATAGCGCGCATTCACTGTTTTGGTCAGCGATCTTTCGAAAGCAGTGAGCGATCAAACAACATTTAAGAAAATTATTGTTTGTTTTATTAGCAACTACTGCACGGACATGCAAAAATGGTATTTATGATGAATTTAAACCATTTTTTACTTAAAAAACCTATCAAATTAAACAAAATCTGTCTCTCTCAACTTGTAAATGTTGTCCAAAGTTAATCAGTTTTACGTGGTGGCACATTAGGAAATGTCAAAAGTCGCGTCGTTAGCCCGTTATCGCAACATAAGGCCTTACGATATGCCACTGAAAATTTAATTTCATCATCATAATGGTTACGGTGGGATATATTTTTAATGCGAGCTCCGGTTAATACAAGCTTTCGGAGTTTGCCCCGGCTATCTCGTACTAACGAGTTTCCACTGTATATTTATAATTAAAAGTAAAACAATTATTGGAGTTAAGCTGGTTTCAGGCTAGCCTGTCGTGCTGTCATACGACGGGCAAAAATTTAAAGTGCGCAAACTCGACCTTGTCGCATCTCCTTGCCGTACAACAAGTCGATATATTGATTACCCTGTCGTGATGGTCGCAATGGCACAATATTTTGAGTTGGAATAAATTCAACTTTTCTTGTGACAGATCATTGTAGCAATATGCAAATGTGTTGTGCTACAGTACGACAACTATAAATTGCAGATCTTTAATTGGTTGTGTGCCGCAACGACAGCTAGTCTGAAACCCCCTTTATATTTAAAGTTTTGAACCCATTATTTTACTGGGCGGGTATACCTTTTTAAGGTGGTGTAAGACTAGCTGTCATTGCGGCACACGACGTTGCGGCACACGACCAAACATGTGCAATTTATAGTTGTCGTACTGTAGCACGACACATTTGCATATTGCCGCAATGGTCTGTCGCAAGAAAAGTTGAATTTATTCCAACTCAAAATATTGTGTCGTTGCGACATCACGACAGGGTAATCGATATATCGGCTTGTCGTACTGCAAGGAGATGCGACAGGGTCGAGTTTACGCACTTAAAATTTTTGACATCACGCTGGTCGTACGACAACACGAAAGGCTAGTCTGAAACCAGCTTAAGAAGGGTGGGGTTGGTCAGTCGAGCAAATTTCTTTCTTTGGTTTCTTTCCTAAAGATAAAACTGACCTTGCATAGCTCCAAAATCAGAAGAAAATTGAAAAAAAAAAGAAGAATTAGTCAAAATTAATGAAATTTGACTTTTAAAAAACCCTTGATTTGACACAATTTTAACAAACAATTCAAGAAAAACCACAAAATCTGGGTTGAATAGACACAGACTATAACTGGGTATCCTTTTTTTGCCGAAATCTCTTTTGTTATAAAATAATGGCTGCTCATCATCCAAAAGGGCTAACATCGTGGTCAAAGTGAGTACTGACAATTCCATTTTCAAATTCTTTGATCAACCTAGAAAATCCTTAAAAAAATGATTTGACTATTTACCTTCAGAGTGCTACAAGACCTCATAACCGGCAACTTGGTGAGCTGATTATGCCTTAAGTACAGCTGCTCCAGTGATGCCATATCTCCAACTTCTTCAGGCACTTCTTTCAGAGAATTATGTGTTGCATCCAGCATGCGTACATTCTTCAGAACCCCTACTGTATAAGGCAGCTCTGCTATTTGATTGTTAGATATGTTGATGGTCTTTACAACTTTGAGGTAACCAATAGATGTTGGTAAGCTTTTTAACTTGTTGTGAGAAAGATTCTGTAAAACAAGACATGAGAAAAATAAATTTATTAAAGAATTATATAAACTGTGAAGATGAATTGAGATGCAAAAACAACCCTGCCCAATGGTCCTAACTGACCAAAATTTCTATTTTTTTATATGTTTTGTTTTCAAATTACATGGAGGCAGGTATTTCCAAAAGGTGGTCTACTTGTCTGAAATTGGCAATGTTTACATGAGCATATATTACTTTTCAATCAAATGACGATGTGTTTACTGAACTATTATACCACGATTTTCAGCTGAGTTGATCATAAAATTTATACGGTTTATTAATAACCTGCGTAATAGTGCGATCCAATCTAATAAGATTATTTCTAATTTTACGCAAACAACTGCGCGGTAATTATTAGGTAACAATGACTTCTTATAATGACCTGCGTATGTGATGCTATTAGTGCTGAATGAATTTTCTCATAAAACGCCAATCATGTACGCGTATGCAGCACACACACGCGCGTTTATCACATTACGCGATGATCGTCATGCCTGGACTGATCGAAATTCTCTTATAGGGATAAGTAGACCTTTAAGTAAAAAATAAGTTAAATAAAGTATTTCTTCACAAAATTATACTTAAAAGGCATAAAAAATGTCAAAAGAGCAGTTAGTAATGACAATGATAACTTTGCACCATCTATATTTCGGTCAATGTGTGAATTCGTCGGTGATTGTTTTGGACACTGACAGAGGTATTTTTCTGAGGGAGCGCAGACACAGTTATTATTGTCTAAATCAAATGATGATGTGATTACTGAACATATCATACCACGATTTTCAGCTTAGTTGATCATAAAAACTTACGGTTTATTCATTTAATTGATTTAAATGTGAAATTTAGCAAATAACCAGAAATTAACAACATTGCTGTACATTCAGCTGAGTTGATCATAAAAACATACGGTTTAACCCTTTGAACCCGACGAGCCCGTATACCGGCTCACGTGTACATGTACCGTATACTAGATGAGCCGGTTTACCGGCTTTTAGGTCACGTGTCAGAAACTTGATGTATCTGTCAACAGGCATTGGTAGTTACAAGTGTCAATGGTCTTATTACTTATCAGAAGACATCAATAAAGCTTTGAACACATGGTTGATGGGTCATTTTGCTCTTATTTACTCGACAAAGGTAAAAAAGTCCTCATATTTTTGTAAATTTGATCACAAATTTAAACAAATGTTGCTTCGCCCATAGACTACAACGTAAATGTGGAATATGTTGGTCAACATAAATAGTATTTGTTTGTGAATGCTGGTTGGAACAATTCAAACTATATACTGTAAAATATAAAAGTAAAGCAAGAGAAACCAAAATCAATGTAAGTTTAGGGGTTATTTTGTGATCTTTAACTTTTGGGTTGGCCCGGGTCAGCGGTACAGATACACTTGAAATGGCCAGAGTTCAAAGGGTTAATATCATTTAATCGATTTAAAAGTGAAATTTAGCATATTAACCAGAAATCGACAACCTTACTACTCACCAGATCCTCTAGATGTGTGAGGTCCCCTATGTTTTCATTCAGTTCTGTTATTTCATTGTGTTCCACATGTAGGAACTGGAGATTTCTGAGCTGAAATAGTTCATCTGGTAGCTGAGTTAACTTGTTATGGCTTAAATCAAAGAAACATAGAAAAGTTAAAATTAGGAGCTATTTACATGTCAATTTGATGACAACTATTAGGCAAAAAAAATAAATTGTTTGTTTGCCCACCAGTGGAAAAATACAAATTTTGGGTCGGTCGGTCGGTTGATCTTTTTTCCCCAATTTTTTGTCCGCGCCGAAAAATTTCGGGATGGGGACTATAAAATGGGCTCCGTCCGTGTGTCTGTGTGTCCGTCCGTGATGGAAATGGTGACATGAAGGGTCTCGGGATATACTTGCGCTGCGCAACTTTTTGGGTGTGTGGTGAAGGTCATTCAAGGTCAAAAGGTTATTTGAGGTCAAATCTCAAAAATGGTCAAAAAGTTGACCTGAGGTCATCCAAGATCATTTCAAGGTCATGGCTATAACTCATGAACCCTTGACCCTATAGATTAAATTTGGACCATGGATAGCTCTTGACCCAAGGTCAAGGTCAGTCAAGGTCAAAAGGTCATTTGAGGTCAAATTTTCAAAAAGTTGACCAGAGGTCATCCGAGGTCATTTCAAGGTCACGGCTATAACTCATGAACCCTTGACCCTTTGTGGATTTAATTTGGACCATGGATAGCTCTTGACCCAGTTACTGATCTCCACATTTGGCACCCATTACTGATCTCCACATTTGTTAATACCTTTTATACCATCCATGAATCCAATTTGTATCATTAGGTCTTTCAAGATACAGCTCTTTATGACATCCGTCCTTCAAAGTGGCTTGTCCACGAAGGCTTTTCTTTATTTTGGGATCAATCTGTTCCCCTTGATCTGCACCGTATTTGGTTCCAAACATGTTGCACTGCAGGTTAAATCACGCATGTTTAACTGATGAAAGTGATTGATCATCAATTTTTAGTTGAATGATGTACCTGAACTTAGCTTCAGATAGTGGAGCCCAAGTTTCAGCAATGTAATGGTGTAGTTCAGATTACTGGTTCATACAAGAGGCCTCTGAACTCCAGCTCACATAATTTTGATAGTTTGTTTGTTTGTTTTTGTTCGTTTTGTCTTCTTCTGTAAATATTTTCCAACAAAGTGGTTAGACTTAGTCACTCAATTGTTGTCAGATAGATTTCAGGCCACTAGGTGCTGTATAGTGACGAGATTACATTGAAAGATCAGCTAGGAAAATACATTGAAAACGCCTTCAATTCAAGCAGGGAACGCCCCACAACATGCAGTACAATATGTGCAGGTTAGAGTACTTAAATTGATTGCACATCAATGTTGTGTAATCCATTAAAGGGTTTAAATCAGAAGGAAAAAGAAGCAATCACAGACAAGCCACTTTGAAGCAATATTTTAATAATGGACTGTATCTTAAAAAAACAATGATCAAAACTTGATCAAAAATGCAGGAATGGTTTAAAACCTATGGTCATATTTTTTAAGTTGGGGTGTATTCGTGTTACATGGTGTATTTTGGAGAAAATGTGCTCCTTTTGTAATTTATGCATTGTACCTCAAAAAGTCTTCATTAAAAGTGTATAAAAGTATATATATTCTGAAAGGTAATATAACACATATTACAAATCTGGTACAAAATTATCAATTATACAGGGTGGGTAAAAAATATACAGGGTGGCGCATGTGAAAAATTAATAAAAACACTGATTTAATTATATTGTTTCCTTAACAACACAGAGCTCAAGTGTGTAAGCTAGTTATGATATAAATGTAGCCAAACAATATACCCACACAGTCAATTAAGTTTTTATTTGGTTTATAAAAAGGGAAAATATATACAGGGTGGTCAAAAAAGTGCAATTTTTAAGCGTTCGGAAACCAATTTTTTTCCTATTTTGTATTATTGAATTTAGATTTAACTTTTAAGAAGTAGAAGTTGATTAAATTGTTTTGTTTGCAAAGAAAATCAATAAATAACACTTTTTTATTCTTTGAATTTCATAGTTAAAATTGTATAGGGTGGGCTGGGTGGTAAAATGAAGAAATTATATTCGGACATTGACTTGCACTTACTTAAGTGACTTACACTTACAAAAGCCAAGTACATGTACCAGATGTGGTCATAAATTTAATAGGTTAAGACATTCTTCAAGAATGAGTCGGGTTTAACTTAAAAAATGAAGGTCAAAACATGAACTCTCTGGGAATGCAAATGGTTGGATATTACTTTTTATTTTTGCAATAGAATAAAATTTCACCAAACAATTAAGTTATAAATAACATTATTAGATACATGCAATTAATTAATTACAGGGGTGTGATTTGCCCAGATTTGTCTTGATTTCCAGACTTTTTGTAATATATCCAAGGATTTTTTCATGAGTAAATCATGATGAATGTATGCTCCTGGATAAGGAGATACTGTAAGACGGTGATATAGTATTGAAATATTGAAAGTAACAAAATGATGTTTCCTGCAATATTTAATGTGTAGAAACCCTCTGGCTTGGACCCCCAGACATGAAGACGCTCGATCCGCTTGCGTTGCCCACTTCGTTCTTTACATTCTTCCAAGATTTTTTAAAAACCTCAATCACAGCCCTGTAATTAAGTCTTTCATAAACATGGTAATGCTTCTCCTACTTGTAAATCAAGAACATATCTTGATGAAATGTTTAAAATTTCAAAACCGGGACTAAAATTTAACTGTTTTAAGACTCTACTTGGCCTACATGCGTTTGATACACGGTTCATCTAACTTTGTTAATTGGCTTGGTAATTAGTTAATTAGCTTAATTAATACAAGCAATTCATGTAGAACATTCTTGCATCTATTAATACCTATTATGGAATAGTTTTCTTATAACAGAGTACCAAATTTTAATTGATATTAACTTGATCTAGTACGCATTATCCTCCTCCTCCTCCACTTCCTCCTCCTCCACTTCCTCATCCACCCCGGACTAATTACGCTTAACGAGCCGTAACAATTAAACAAAAAATGGTAACATTTTTCTCTCTACAGATAATTAAATGGCAATAAATTACCTTTCAAATAAGACCAAACATAGGTCAATACTGTACAGGGTTACACAAATGCAACAGCCTAAACACACAAACACACATACAAATGTAACAAATCCACCTTTTTTGGGTGCCGAACTTAAAAAATGTGACCCTATCCCACATGATGCCTTTGCCAACTGAAGTTGATAGAGGTACAATTGCTCAGTAAAAAATGACTTTGAACTTGGGTTTTGAGTTTTTTTAACCACCCTGTAGCTACACCAAGATATCGAATTGAAGATCAAAAGGCAATAAGGCCTGACATTGATAGGCTTGCTGATCTCAATGAGGAGTTCTGAGTAAAAGTATATACATATACTCTATCTTGAAGTGTGCAGCAAGCAGCCGATTAACGCATACAAACCAATATGACCATACGGGGAAGTAAATTAGTCTGTATTTTTCGAATCATAACCTCTTCCTCAATCTTGCTGAATATTCAAATGAACTTATGTTCAATGTTTGTCTATGTGCAGGTAGCATTAAATTATCCAAAAATAATGCCAAAATCATGAACGATTCATGTACAAAAAATACTAATATGTAGTGATTTGGTTATCAATCATTCTTGGTCTCTTACATAATACAAAAACACCAGTTCACAATGTTGTAGAATACAAGGGCTATGCTACTGATCTCGAAACAGAATCTGATTGCTTGCTGTTTACTTTAAAAGATTTTAGAAATTTGATATTTATCCCTAACAAATGACGCATTTACATGTAGATCCAACATCTCCATATAACAGGCAGATGTGTTTGTATTTACCTTAAATTCAGCTTTGTTAGGTTCTGAAGCTCACTAATAGCCTGTGGTATCGAAATCAACTGATTGTCATGAACCTGTACATGCGAAATGGAATTAAAACAAATAGCATTAGTAAATTTGGGGAGGGTCTATATTCAGGTGTCACTTTCTAACACTTGAAGCCCGGCAATAAATGAATAAATATTGAAGCATCTTTATGAATGTTAATACTGCTACTTCTGGTACTGTAATGGATGGAACATAACCCACTTATATTACCAGCAAATATCAAGAGGCGTACCAGCGCCAAACCAATATGCGGCCCAGCAGAGCATCGATCCCGGGACCTTCCCCCACCGGAGTGAGCTCGAAAGAGTCTTGACTTCCCATAGGTTCACACAATAAATGGGTCTTACATGTTTGTGACATTACTCCCACCCTCACACTAGACACATATGTGACCCGTCATATCTAAAGGTACCTTAAGGTCGGCATAGTAAATTACGAGATACGTGCCATTGAAGCTGAGCATAGTAAAAAATCATGTCCAAGGTCGAATTTCTAATTTCATCAGAAACGTTACCTTTGAAGTGTATTCTATCACATTAATCAGGTTCCAACATCCAAAACATAAGACAAATGTTTTAAAAACCGAGATAAAAATCATTTCTCCATTCAAGTTTTACCAGTACAGAAACTTTAAACTCGATTTTCTCAGAACTATAATTTTCTGAATCAGTCTGATGCCTTTTATCAATTTGGATGTAACAATCAAACATTCAATAACCAAAAGCAAGGTGTCATTTTAAAGCTTAAAATATAATCTTTCAGATGAGACCAAAAAAAATCAATTTTCATTTTGGGACCCTTAAGGTACCTTTCGATATGATGGGTCACATATGTCCTCATGTGTAATTCACATCAATCTGATACACTTGGCACTCAATTCAATGGGGGTCTGTCTACTAGGCATTAGGAAGCCTAGGACCACTAGCTGCCACCAAATTGTAATAGCAGAGTGACTTAACAAGTAGCCCAGCCACTTATGGTTCTCTACCAGTAAGATTCAAGATTCTTTATTTCCATATAAAAACAATACATCAAAACAGCAAACAAAATAAAAAAAAAAACATATGGAGGAGAGGGCTAGAAGGCCAATAAGGCCTGATAAATTGCCAACCCCTTATAACAAAGTATTATATAAACACACACAAAATATCATAACAAAATAGGAATAGCCTAGAAGGTATACAACAAAGACACAACAACGATGAGCTCAAAGGACGCGGGGAAAAGTGAGATCACTCATAGAATTGTAATAGATGACGTTTGATATTAATTCTAAAATGTTTGACAGATTTAGAATCTTTTACTGTTTTTGGTAAAGAGTTCCGTAATATACATGTAGGACCGTTTGTTCTTATGCATTGATCAGAAAAGGTCTTCTTATTATTTGTTGGTGTGTCTTGTTCCATACTTATGAATATCAGAACGCTTTATGAAATAGTCATTAAATGATCTGTCTAAATATCATGAGGTATACCAGCGCTAACTTAACCAGCGCCAAACCAATTTGTGGCCCAGCCAAGACTTGATCCGAAGCTAGCTGGCAGCGCATAGTGCATAAGAGAACTTCCCTGTCACGTCAATGCACTGAACAAACTTTTAATACGTTTGTGATGCACATATCGGGTGCAGTAGTCCTCCGCAATTATGTATATGCCTCAGTTTATTTTAATCCTTGTCAGTTATGTAGATATATTTGTAGTACAGTCAGTGCTGGTAGCTGCCTTATATCATCTGATAATTCTTGTAGCTGATTGAAACCAAAGTTAAGAGTCCCATCCCCTGGATGATCCCAGTTTAATTTAATCCATGTCACTTATAATCTATATAGCACAGTCAGTGCTTGTAGCTGCCGTATGTCATCTGATAATTCCTGAAACCAAATGAGTACCCCATACCCTGGATGGTCCCAGTTTATTTTAATCCCTGTCACTTACATCTAGCACAGTTAGTGCTGGTAGCTGCCTTATGTCATCTGATAATTCTTGTAGCTGA
>JXSR01S010286.1:33935-48419 GCA_000969725.1 Ophiothrix spiculata
TACAGCACAAAATGTAAGATCAATTGGTATACCTATTTTCAATTTCTTTTGCATTTCCATAACAGCCTCATCCCCAGGGTTACATACTTTCTTTTGTCTCTCAGGAGAAAACAAGACATACGATAAGGTTGAAACCTTGCACAATACATTTCAGGGGTCAAGGTCAATCAATTAAAAGTAAATTCTACACATCCTAGGATAGGAACCTACGCTTTAAAGCTTGATCTTTCTTCTTTTCAAAAATATATTAAGTTTTTCCATATGTCTTAGCGTTTTCTTGTTACGTAACAAAATGTCAACAAAGTCGGAGGTGGAGAGGCCGCGGTAGTGCATCCTATGTTATTTCAATGGGAATATGGGTATTTGACATGCTCAATATTTTTCAAAATGTTATAAAATGCAAAATATAAGAACAATGCACATATGTATGATTTTTCTTGCACATCCAGGGGTAGAATTTCGCAAAGCAGGGCGCGAGTCCCAAGTGGACTCTCGCTGAAGAATTTTGCGCGAGTCCATGGACTTTCGCAAAATGACTCGCATAGTAGAATTTTGCGAGAGTCCAAAATGTTACCAATTCCTCACCATACATGTATTATTGGTCTTGTGTTTTATAAAATTTATATTGAGGTATATCATGGTAATAAATTGTATATAGTATTTTCAGTTTGCTGTTACTAAATGGTACTGCATACAATGTACATGTTACACCACAATTAAGCTTGAACCGATGTATCATATGGCCATCATATCGGTCCGATATTACACCCTATCTGCAAAACATCGTATCGGTAAAATCACCTGTCTTTTGCCGATGAACTTAACCGATGTTTGGCATGATAACTTGACATAGTCAAATTATATGGTTTAAAAGTCTTAGAGTTTTGACTATAAGAATATGCAATGCTATGTACAGCAAATACCTCTTTCCCTAAAGACACGAACTTATGACGCCGGGTAAAGCCATGCCATCTCAACGAATCTTGTACACCATCATGTTGCAGACTTATTCCTTTATTTGTTATTTTGAAAGATATTGATGAGAAATGAAAAACGCAGTGATTTTCAGCTCGATACTCCCTTTCGTTTGCAAGTTACGGCCTTTTTATAATTTTCGGGGGGGCCGTCGCAAAAACGCGGCGCGGTGATAATTTCAATTTTCAAAAGGCCATAACTCTACAATTACACCCCCTAGAAACCTAAAACTTAGTATTCTGGCTTACTTTCTGCTGCTCTTTTCAAATATTTAATCACCAAAAATATAGCTTACTTTAATAAAAAAGTTACAAGGGTCCAAACATGGACCCAAATTTCATCCGGACCTGTCTTTGGGGGGCCATAAATCAAAAATGAAAAATAATTTTGATATCCAAATTTTGAGTAATGGTAGCTTACCTAATCTAGTATCTACATGCACAAAATTAGGCTTATTTGAACTTAACTAAATGAGATACAGCTCTCCTAAAACACCAATTTTCCATTTTATTAGCAAGTTTGACCCCTCAGAAAGTGATGTCACACATTCCGCACCAAATTGTGCTTAACATATGTAAAAGATGGGTCTCTAATGAACATTTCAGAAAAGTTTCATTGTGGTGTCTTAATGTCTTCCTCTCAAAATACACACACTTCAGAATGGTCTTTTTATGTAAATTGAAACTTTTTTGGTTCGTTATTTGTACTATTTGACCTTGAATTACATTCTGACCTTGTCCTTGAGCAAAGCCCTATTCATGGTCCAAGTTTTGTCTATGTACATGTACATATAGGGCCAAGGGTTCACTATTTGTAGCAGAGACCTTGAATAGACTTTGGGATGACTTTTAAAATATTTTTTGTATTTGACCTTGAAATGACATTTTTGCCCTGGCTGACGTTGATCTTCAGCCAAGAGCTATTCATGGTTCAACTTTGGTCTTATTAAACTAATATATATCGCAATAGGGGGTGGGTGAGTTCACAAAAAAAAAGCTGTATCGGTAGGGGGATCTTGGTCCGAGAGCTCATTGTCCTAGTTTAGGAGTTTTCAAGGTCAAGGCTCCTCAAGGTCAAAATGTCATTTCAAAGTCAACCACAAAAAATGGTTAAAAAGTCATCCCAAGGTCATCTAAGATCATTTCAATGTAAAGACCTAACAACTTGTGAACCCTTTACCTTACATGGACTAAACTTGGACCATGGATAGCTCTTGGCTCAAGGTCAAGGTCAATCAAGGTAAGAATGTAATTTCAAGGTCAAATACCAAAACTTTTCTAAGAGATATATTCAATTTTCTTACAAAAAGACTGTACAGATGGGTATGTATTTTGAGAGGAAAGCATTTAAACACCACAATGGAACTTTTCTGATATGTTCATTAGAGACCCATCTCTAACATATGTTAAGCACAATTTGGTGCGAAGTGTGTGACATCACTTTCCGGGGGGTCAAACTTGCTAATAAGATGGAAATTCTGTGTTTTTGAAGAGCTGTATCTCATTTAGGTACATTTGTAAGTTCAAATATGATTAATTCTGTACATGTATATAACAGATAAGGTTGGCTACCATTACTCAAAATTTGGACAAAAAAATATTTTTACTTTTTGACTTACGACCCCCCAAAGACAGGTCAGGATGACATTTGGGCCCATGTTTAGACCCTTGTAACTTTTTACTAAAGTAGTCAATATTTTTGCTGATTAAGTATTTGAAAAGAGCAGCAAAAAGTAAGTCAGAATACTAAGTTTTAGGTTTCTAGGGGGTGTAATTGTAGAGTTTAATGGCCTTTTGAAAATTGAAATTATCCCCGCATCATGACGGCCCCCTGGAAAATTAAAAATGCTGTAACTCGCAAACGAAAGGGAGTATCGAGCTCAAAATTGCTGCGTTTTTCATTTCTCATCAATATCTTTCAAAATAACAAATAAAGGAATAAGTCTGCAACATGATGGTGTACAAAATTCGTTGAGATGGCATGGCTTTACCCCGCCAGGCCTACAGCAAACACCTCTTTCCCTAAAGATGTTTAACTAGGTAACAGAAAAAGGTAAAACATTATATTTTCTTGTTTTACAATTTAGATGTTGGCTTCAAGTACTTGTGGAGCACCCTCAGAAAAGATGGATCAGCGAGTCAGATGGTGTCGGTATTTCTTGATAAAGCCAATCAGATGGCAACTAAACTTATGGACAGCACTTCAACTGTGTCAGGTAAGGCCTATCCCATGTCATGAATCTCAACCATGCAGTTCCCTCAAAAAATAAACTTCTTTCATTTTTGGTATAAAAGAAGAAAAAAGCACTCGTGTTGAAACTAACACTTGTTTTACTACTTGGTTTGGTACTCTTTTTGTCTAAAACGAACTTGTGCAAAATCAATTTAATAAAATGAGTGCCAGTTCCAAAACAAGTGCTTTTTACTTTACAGTAATGAGAAATTAGAATTCTGAAATCTTATGAGGCCGTAACCCCCTTTCATTTCCGAGTTACAGTATTTTGAAATTTGCAGGGCGAGTGATAAAATCATGCCGCGAGCACTTCTTCAATTTTTGAAGGGACATAACATCCGACACCCATCATAATTGGTATTGATGTAGAATTTTTCCAAATGTGCAATCAAGAAAGCCATTGAATGTTCAATTTAAGAGTTATGATGGCTCAAAGATGATCGAAAATCAAAGTCAGATGGACCCAGTCAGGCCCATGTTAGGGGGACAAAATCTGATTTTTTTTATTATGTATATTTATGCAATGCATAGATTATGTTTATGTGTTATGCATTTACTACAAAATCATATTTAGAGCTATTATCAAGTTTATTTCATGAATACCTCTATACAGACCTTTGAAGATTCAGATACTGTAAATAGGAATATTTTAATATTGATCAAAATGTAGACTGGAGTCAAGCTCTCACAAATACATTATACTATATAGCATTAAATTTAAGTATTTGCATTTTGTGGACATTATTTGTTAACAGAGGAAGTGATTGTAGCCCAGTTTTTGGTTGGAGTTGGAGCCGTTGTTATTGATCTACCACAGCCATCAGAAGCAGCCGTTCAGAGCTTACTAAAAGCCGTTGAAGAAACATCACTCCCAGTGGAAAGCACAGGTATAATATAAGTTTGAAATAATTTTCTGGTACTTTCTCCAGAAATTATATTTTACATCATTTGGTCAAAGTGGCGCTATTTAATTTACACCATTATCCGAATCGAAATTTGTAGTTTTGTTGAGCATAATTCTAGACATAATTCAAACGTCCTATGCAATTTGCATGACGTTTCATAATTTTATTTACGATGTTATTGTGTGCTTACTGTGACAATTTACTGAAATGCACTTATCTTGAAGACTTCTTGCCCCCCCCCCCCCAAAAAAAGTTTTTTTTTGTCTGGAACTAAGCCATTTTCTAACTGATTCTTTCAAAAAAAGGTGTCAAAATGCTCAGAAAACATGCTAGAAAATTTTGGGCAGATCCATCATGAACCAGACACCTTAAGTTATACAAGCAATTATTCAAGACAGTTTTAAAAATATTTCAAGTCCATCTGAGATTTGCAAGCAAACACAAAGCGCAATTCACTCTTGCGAGGTCCATCTAAATGACTATTTCTTAAACCAAATGTTGTAACAGTATGAGAATTAATAATAATATGTATTTTAATCATCATAAATTACAAACAATGTAAAACAAAATTATGCAATAATATGACAATCAAGGAAAAGAAAAATAGACTGTAAAGTCCAAACACAGGATGTGTTTCCCTTTCCTTATATACTTAGTAATGTACAATAAATAAAAATATGATAAACACACAATCTTTTGTTACTTTAGTAAAACTGAAAATGAAATTCAAGCATATAAAGTTGCCACAACTATTTAGGTAAGCTATCCTTACAAGCAGTCTTAAAGAGATTTACTGATGATGATGATCTAACAGAAACAGGCAGCTCATTCCATAATCTTGGAAAGGAAACAAAAACAGAATTGAAGAAAGTATTAGTGCGAGAAGTTGTGTGAAGAAATCTAAGTTCATTTATCTTAGAAGGTTTGAAAAATTGGAGGAAAGATTGAGGACCAATACCATTGATAAGTTTAAAGCAGAAAATCAAGCGAAGTAAATTAAACAAGTCACAAGTTTTGAGCAGCCCAAATTCAACAAGTCTAGCTTCATATGATAAGTCAGATGGACACCTTTTTCTGTACATTAAAACCTTAGAAATTTTCCTTTGACTTTTATCCAACCTATCAAGTAAACCAATTTGGCATGGATTCCAAACAACAGCACAATATGTTAGGTGAGGGAGAATCAGTGTTTTAATGAGATATAAGAGAGAACTGAAGTGCATATGCCGAGAAATTCTAATACAGAAACCAGTCAAACGAGAAACTTTTTTACAAACTGAGTCCACATGATGAGAGAAGGATAAGGATGAGTTGAACACAACACCAAGCAATTTGAAGTCATCAACGACCTTAATTTCAGAACCACCAAGATTGTAAACAAATTGACTTTGATCTCTAGATCTTGAAAAATGAACAACTGCACATTTAGAAGCATTTAGAGGGAGTTTGTTCTTGAGGGTCCAGCAATGAATCTTATCAAGATCATTCTGTAAGAATTGATGATCCTCAGGAGTCCTTATGCATCGAACAATTGTATGATCATCTGCAAATTGAAAAAGTGGAGAGGAGAGGTCATCGTTAATGTCATTAACAAACAAGAGAAAAAGAATTGGTCCTAAAACAGAGCCCTGGGGTACTCCAGATGAAACAGAGACCCAATCAGAATAGCACCCCTTAAAGACAACCCTTTGTTTCCTATCAGAAAGAAAACTTTGTATCCAACATAACATATTACCCCTAATACCATAGTTATGAATCTTATGTAGCAGAACACTATGATCAACCCTGTCAAAAGCAGCACTGAAATCAAGAAAAATTCCATCAACCAAGTTACAGTCTTTGTATTTTGTATATAGTTTCAACCAATCACTTTTTGAATTTATGAGTGAAGTTTATGACTTAAATAAAATCATTACATGTTTGAATTGCAGAAGTTCAATCTGAAGTTAGCCTTGACCAGCCAAGTACCAGTCAAACTCAAGAGGCAACGACTTCAGAACCCCCAGATCTAGCCACTCCAGATGCAGGTGAGACAACTGTACATACATAGTATTACGCTGGTTCCCTCGATCTTGACACTTCGATATCGGCTCAGTCCATCCAATACCGCAGGTACAGGCTACCCATAATTAGTCACGATCATGACTAGTGTCATGCCTCACCTCAGCCTGACACTCACTGTTTCCAAATACATTGTACTTACGCGTTAGTTCAATGCATCGGTAAAGAGGTGGTTGTTTACTTGCCAATGAAACATGAGATTGGTTTGCCTGTACCTGCGTCTTTGGTTTGTGGAGTGCATGTGGTGAGTGAAAAACCAAAGGCGCAGGGAACCAGCGTAACATTGTATAAGAATACTTGAAAATTCTGATATAGCACACATTTGTCTTTTTGACCAAGCCAACATCTCGTTGTATGTTAGAATGTATTACTTTCTTTATAAATCAAGGACGATAATAATTTGTCGTCAAATCCACAGCCGAATACAAATGGAAGAGAACTTGTGTTATATCCAAATTTTCAAGTATATCAAAGTATGGATGGGGTTTTTCCACAAGGGAAAATTAATCTGATGTAATGTACATAAATGTGCATTGCTGAAGTTTGGATTGAGTCAGTTTGATGTGGGGCAAACATTTTGAGGCTGTGCTGTGTATAAACATGCTTGTTTAATTGGGTGTACACAGTGTGTAATGGCACTCCGCTTGTACTGTATAGCTCTCACACATGTATTATAAAGCCATCCTGCACATGAAGACGCTCAAACTGATCCCATCTGACCTACAAATCTGACTCGAACTGAACTTTGAAAGTGCAGGTAGGTTCAGATTGATGCACCAGTGTGGAGTGCCCCATCATTTTTATGTATAACTTGGTGGTTCAGATCTAACAGGAAAAACTCACTTGTAATTTGTGTGAGACTTTTGTAAACACAATTGTCACTAAGTTTGTTGCATTTGATTTCTTAGTACTTCCATTACTTCAAGTTCTAATTGAAATTTTGATAATTGGCAGAAAGTACAATCAGTAATTGTCTTTACAGTGGTAAATGGTATTGCAGTTGTGTGGAATATCATAGTGTGAAAGCTTGGATAGTATCGTTTAAAAAAACAATTTACATTTTGTTAAAGAATCATTATTTTATGCATTCATATTGCAAGTTAGAGCAAATTTATAAAATCCTCTTTATAGTGAGTCTTAAATAATGACTCACTTGGTTTTTCTTTTTTCTCTGAACCACCTTGTTCTGCAGGAACTAATGTTGATAAAGAAGAAACTTCACCTGTTGAACGTTCAGCCATGAAAGATGAAAATTCAAAACAAAACCTATTCATAAATGATGTTGAAAAATCTGCTTATCAATGTTTAGCATGCCACAGTGAATATTCTGAGAAATCAAAGCTTACAAATCATATGTTGGAAGCCCATGGAAATGCTGAAGTTGAGTATGAGAATACGTCTGATGAAAACATGTCTGATGATCCTGATTATGATGAAACTCAAGATGAGGTTCAGTATAGCTCGGACGACAACGAGAGCAAAACACCAGAGAAGCGTTCATCTAGACTCGGCAAACATCCTCGGAAAAGGTACAATGTGGAATGTGTGGACCAGAGTGAGGTAGAAGACACTACTGGAAAGAAACAATTTCCATGTCTTTTTCCAAACTGTTCCAGGAAATATAAAAGTCGTAGATTTCTGTTGAATCACTTGAAAAATGTACATAAATACACGGATGAAAGGGCAAAGGAAGTGGGCAAAGAAGCGAACAACTGCAAGTTTCCAGGAAAATTAATTCGCGGTCGAATCAGTAATCGCCCATTTCTATGCCAGATATGCAAATCTGCATCATTTAAACGACTACAACTTCTAGTTAATCATTTGCACAGCCAACATAACTTAACCAGGGATGAAAGTGAAGTCAAGGTGGCTACGCTTTATGGCAAAAGTAATATAAAGAATCGCATGCCAGATGGCATGTTCTTTGAAAGTAATGCAAATGAGAAATCCGACGGTGTGCAGAAGAAAGAAGACCCTTCGTCCAAAACAGAAGCATGCTGTCCCAAGTGTGGTAAAAAATTTCCCAATATTGTGGATGCAAAGATTCATTTTGAAACTGAATGCACAGATAATCCATTGAAATGTAATATTTGTGGCACTAACTTTGAGAGTATAGAGGGTTATAATGGACATATGACAACTCATAGAAATAAAGCAGTCGGAATATCCTACCCTTGTGATCAGTGCGAAAAGATATTTTACCACAAGAATTTACATACAAGGCATATGGAAACACACAAAAAAAGTTTTATGTGCTATATCTGCAGCAAGTTATTCACCACCAAAACTACATGTGATTATCACATAAATAAGCATACTAAGAAAGAGAAACATCAGTGCCCAGAGTGCCCCAAAATTTTCTACGATAAGAATCATTGGGGACATCATATTGATCAATGCCATGGAGGCGGCAGCTGTAATGTTGCATGCCATATATGTGGCAAGAGTATCAAGAAAGCTTTTATGACGGCTCACATCAAAAAAGTTCACTTGAGCAAAACAGTATCATGTCCCGTATGTACAAAAGTATGCAAGGAATATTCCCTGAAGGATCATATTAGAGAAGCCCATGGAGCTGGAAGCCAAACAGTTTTCACGTGTACCTGGGAAGGCTGCGGCAAGACGTTTGCTCGAAAAATGTACCTAACAGGTCACTACAAAATGCATACAGACACTCGGCCTTTCACATGTACTATTTGCACAAAGAAATTCCGTACCAAATGGAATTTGAAAAATCATCTCAACTGGCATAATGGAGTACGTTCTTTTAAATGTGAAGTCTGTCAGAAGTCCTTTGGTATGAAAGGAAATCTTACCCAACACATGGCGGCAGTACATAAGAAACCTGCCCGTTAGGGGTTTCCAAAGGATTTTCAGCTTGATGCTGCAACTGAATGATCTCAAAAATTACAATACCTAGATCTCATTACCTAGAAAACTGAAAATCAAACATTTTGTTTTAAAAATGGTTATTTAAAAGAAAAATGAGCAAAGTAGCAATTAGTCTGACTTTGGTTAACATTCAGCTTCTGGATGTGAACCAGATTACACTTTGCACTATAGTAGCCTTCATTTTTTTCTATTTTACCTTCAGAAAAGTTAAATGTAGTTTAGTAACAAATGTTTTTGTGTAACACGGTGGTTCAAATGCAGAAGAAAAAGGAAAAGTTTTCATCACCATAGTTTATTTATAGAAATGTGAAGTTTTCAAAAGTTATTATCATTTGTGTTTCACTCGATTCTGATTGCAATTGTGGGAAATGTCATTGTCATATCGTAAAAACCTGCCCATAATACAAATGGTAAGATCATTCAACAGCAACAAAACTGAATTTTAAAAAAATAAAAAATTCCCAGTTACAAAGTGCTCCTTATATAACGCCTGTCTTGGTTTTCCTTTTTCTCTGAACCACCCTGTTCTGCAGGAACTAATGTTGGTGAAGAAGAACCTTCGCCTGTTCAACGCTCAACCACACCAGATGGAAATTCAACACAACAATTTTTTAAAGATGATGAAAAACATGCCTATGAGTGTACAGTATGTCACAATGAATATTCAGAAAAGTCCCAGCTTACAGATCATATGTTGGAAGCCCATGGCAATGCTGAAGTTGAATCTGAGAATAGGTCACATGATAATTTGTCTGATGATCCTGATTATGATGAAACTCAAGATGAGGTTGAGTATAGCTCGGACGACAACGAGGAACAAGACAAAACACCAATGAGATGTTCATCTAGACTCCGCAAAAGTCCTCGAAAGAGGTACAAAGAAGAATTTGTGGACCCAAAAGAAATCAAATCAAATCAAGAAAATCCAGGTGAGCAAGAAATGTCGGAGAAGCGGTTTGCATGTCGTGTTCCAAGCGGGTTTCCAAGCTGTTCCACCAAATTTGTGGAGCGTAGATCCCTTTTGAAGCATATGATGGACAAACATAAATACTCTAATAAAAAAGCAGTTGAAGTGGTTAGAGAATGGTACAAACGGAAGCCACATGTTATTAAAAAGGCACCCAAGAAGGGCAGGAAGGTTCAAAGAAAAATGATTCAAGACCGAATAAATTACCCATTTTTATGCGGGATATGCAAATCGGTGTCCTTTCATGCCAAAATATTACTACTTAAACACTTGCAAGAAAAACACAACTTAACCAAAGAGCAAAGTGAAGTGGAGACTGTCAAGCTTTACGGTGTCCTGAATAGTATGCGACAACGGAGGCTTCCAGATACTGTATTCTATGCGAGTAATATCGGAGACGATGAATCGGATAATATGCAAAATACGGAGGACTCTTTTCGAAGAGAAGCATGTTGTCCAAAGTGTGGTAAAAAATTTCAACATGTCACGGACGCCAGAAGTCATTTTGAAAATGACTGTGCTGTTAATCCACTAAAATGTGATACTTGTGGTAAAAACTTTGAGAGTGCAAAAGGATATCAAGACCATGTAGAAATGCACAGAAATAAAGCAGCTGGGGTGTCATACCCATGTGATAAATGCGATAAAGTATACTACCACAAGATGGCATTTGCATGTCATATGGCAACACACAAAAATCAATTCCTGTGTGAGATTTGCAGCAAAACATTCACCTCCAAATTTGCACTTGAAAGTCACGTCAATGCTCATACCAAAGAGAAAAAATACCAATGCAAAGAATGCCCGAAATTTTTCTTTGGTAAGCACAGGTTGAGATATCATGTGACGGTACATCACGAAGAGCAAGAACCTCACATTGCTTGTCACATATGTGGTAAAAATGTCCAGAAAGTGTGTTTGGTAACACACATCAAAATGCAACATTCTGGCCAAGAAAAAGTATCTTGCCCTAGATGTGGGAAAGTACTGAAACATCCTAGATACCTGCATGGTCATCTTAAAGAAGTGCATGGTGAAGGCGTCAAGAAAACGTTTGATTGCACTTGGAAAGGTTGCGACAAGAAGTTTGTTAGGAAGAGCTCTTTGACAGCGCATTATGCCACACATGAAGACCGTCGACCATATTCGTGCACTATATGCCCCAACAAATTCCGTACAAGAGAGCATTTGAAAAATCACCTCAACTGGCATTCCGGGGTGCGACCTCATCAATGTGAGGTTTGCGAGAAGTCCTTCCTTACTAAGGGAAATCTGACTAAGCATATGGTAATACACAAAAAGATATAGGTCGCAGGCCACAATTTGTATAGCTTTAAAGGGCATGTGAGGTCGTACATGTAACCTACAAAATGTCTGACAGATTTTGTTTCTATTCTGGTTGTTGTCATTTTTAATCATATTTATTTTGTTCATTGTGTAGAAAATATTTTGGTACTAGACATGCAGGCCTAATTAAATGGCATATGTTTCCACTTTTACTTCTCTGGCCTGGCATGTCCTTAGTTTGGAGACACAATATGGTGCTTCAAAAAACTAAGGAAGTAAAAAAGTGTATACTGACTTTTTTAACCAAAGTTTGGTTTTTAAACAATGTTAAAGTTAAAATAGCAAGGTTATTATTATCAAGTGTTTTTATAGAATGATATTTTGCAAATGCTAGATATGAAAAATACCAGGGTTCTACAATAATTCCAAGACAGTGGAGACCATGAAAACCTGGTGGTTCACTCTCCACTTGACGGTCACCATAACACAATGTCTTTGTCCGGTGAAAAAAGACGGACTTATTTTACTGTTTATGATGTTTATGGTATGAGTTATATATGATGGAAGACTCAGGACAAGATAAGGCACTATTAAAGGGGCATTGGACAAGTTCAGCATCATCCCCAAACTTTTCTCCAAACATTTTGAGATTTTGCATCATTTGAAGTATTATTGGTAATAATGACAGCATGCAAAGTTTTATTGTCAATTCAATCCCTATATATCAAAATATTTAGATATTCTCTTATTTTTAATTATCGTTGTGGCCAACGATAAATACTGCCCTCTATAGTTGAATTTCTAGAATTGGCCTTTTCTGGTGATCTAATGAAAATTTAAAATTTCTTTTGATTTTTCTGCAATCTATGATGTGAAAGGAATGTTTTAAAAACAAATTTGTGACTCTTTATCATTTTATAGCAGCAATAAATACGTTTAGAGAATAGCCTCATACCCAAAATCAACAAATAAAATAAAATTCAAAGTTTGGACTTTTTTGAAGGTTTTGATCAAATTTTTTCCGATATCTGGTAATTGACTGTTATTTTCTAACATCGGAAGTGTAAATCATCCACAAACAAAATTTCAAAATGTTGTCCAATGCCCCTTTAAAACTAAACAGCTTGTCAAAATTACTTTTTAAAAATCTGAACTTAAAAATGTTTGAGTTACAGTTTCACAATATTCGACTGTTGCGGACATTCATTTTTTGAGTTGCGGACCTACTCTATGAAAATGTCTGAACATCTGCAACAAGTTGCAGCCATTATTTCATAATAATGAGCAGGAATCAGAAATGGACAAAGTTTCCAATCAAAGAAATTTCTATCAAATTAAAATATTTGCAAAGTTAATTTGTTTCAAACAACAAGAAAAAGTAGTACCGAGTGGCAGAAAGTAGCATTTTTCGAAATGAACGTCTGCAACACACCATTATTTGACATTTTGTCCATATCTTGTATAACCTGGTTCTAAAGCAAATTTAAATATCAGTTCTTTTGACTATATGCTATTTAACCTTTCATTTGAAACATAAATGGTGTTTTATTTGAACGATGTTTAATTTTTGACGATTTTTGAAAAGTGGTTGACAAGCTAATTGCGCAATAAATAGCCCTTGTGTAAAAGGAGGAAGGCCTTTTCAAAAAACGACAAAATAGGGGTCCTTTACATAGGACTGTTGAACTGAATTTCAACTAATGTGCAAATGATCTCCCTGTTATAATAGCTCAATATTTTGTGTTATAATAGAATATTAAATCTGGTGTGAACATTTTCTTAGGCCATACATTGCAGGTAAAAAAAATGCCATTCTGGGTAAGTAAAATAGTCTGTCTCAGCTTCCCGTACGCATAGCTTTTAAAAATTCAATTTCATTTCTTTTTAGATTTTTGAGAGATTTTCAGTTTTTTTTCATCTTTTTTTCCTACTACTGGAAAAAAGTTACATAAATGGCCGCAAAAATGCAATAAAAAAAAATAGGGGGTATTTCCGCAGAAAAAAAAACGCATTGTGCTTAGGGTTTTGACCTTAAGTAAGCTGAGACAGAGTTCTTCTTTTTTTTTTTTTGCCTAATTATATTCTGAATTTCTGATAGATTTGTTGACATGAACAGACCCCTTAAAATATTTTGTTTTGTCATTGGCACATAATCCCACCCTAGTGCAAAAAAAGGTGGGTGATATTTGATGGTGATCACCATGTGAGCACATAATTCTTACAATTGATTATTTTCACTCCTGCTTTAGAAACAAATTTAAGGCAAATAAGAAATACATATTTTGTATCAAATTCGTCAGGGTTATTCATCAAGAACAGAATAAATTAAAGTTCAGTTCTGTATCAAATCAAATCAGTGAAAAGCACTTCCTAGAAATATTTTGACTCATGTCAGAAGTTTAATTCACTCAATGATTGGTGGTGGCAGAGTTGAGAAACACTTTTTTCAAGCATGATATTGTCCTATGTCACCAATTAAGCCTTGGATAACTTTTACTATTATTTATATTAGGCTTTTGTACAATACTATAAAACTGTGTATTTTACAGAAGTACCAGGATGTATACAATATTCTAAAAAATATTGTACACATTCGAGACATTTTTTATGAAATTACCAGGATGCAGACAATATTCTAAAAAATATTGTACACGATTTTCAAATATTTGAATTTTCAAATTTTCTGAGATTCAATTTTTCAAGTTTCAAATATTCAAGTTTTAAATATCCGAGTTTCAAATTTTCGAGTTATCAAATAGTTGAGTTTCAAATTTTCCAGTTGCAAATTTTTCGAGTTGCAAATTCGAATTTCAACAATTTGAGTTTCAAAATTTTGAGTTTCAAATTTTCGATTTATCAAATAGTTGAGTTTCAAGTTTTCGAGTTGCATATTTTCCAGTTGTGAATTTTTGAGTTTCAAATACCCGAGTTTCAAAAATTTGATTTTCATATACAGTACAACCTCTTTTATCCGAACCTCCTTTATACAGATTACTCTGTTATCCAGCTGAATAATTTCAAAGCAAAACATGTTTTGTCAGTGCCTATTATCATGATTTAATGCATTTGAAGGACATTTTTGTAATTTTTACCTTCAAAAAGTGCTTACAAAGTTTATTCACACATTATACCACTTCTCATTGAATTATTTAATGTTACACAATT
>JXSR01S010288.1:17399-33987 GCA_000969725.1 Ophiothrix spiculata
GTGAAAATTATTCCCCCACAGAACAATTTCTTCATTGTTCAAATTAAAAGTGGAAAATGTGACGGTAGCCTATTTTGTAAGGTTGACAGCTAATTGACTCATACATTGTGCATTTATTTCTCAGTATGTGCTGTAAAATGCTTTACAAAAGTATGATTATTATACCATTGTGTTAGCGCTTTGTACGTCTAATAATCTTTCGCTATTAATATTTCAAGTCGCATTACATCACATTTTTCAGTCAAATGTACTGGAGGGGAGCATATTGGTGATAAACGGAAAACAACTTTATAGCACGGTGGCCTGATTTTGGATAAGCTTATTGGGCCAAAAATGAAATATAAATTGTTTGCTCTCAGCAACCTCTGGGGTAGGTGTGGGTGAGGTACAGAAAAACTTTGCTGATGGATCAGGGGTTATTTTTTACATCACATTTTGAGTGAAATGTATTGAAGGAGAGCATAAAATGGAAAACAACCTTATAGCGCAATGACCTGATTTTGATTAAGCTTTAAAGGCAAAAACAAAATGTTTGTCCTCCATTGGCATAGGTATGGGAGGGTTACCAAGGCGAAAAACAATGAGGTGTGTTATTTTTTTAATTTTTTTATTGGAAGAAATTGTCAACATTACATAATGAAAACTCGCTAATGAGCCCTAACACACTTTATATAAGGTAATTTTAATTTATACCTTCAGATGTACTCTTAAAAAAGTGAATTCATTGTTTTCAAGATAACTCATCAATCATATATATTTGAAAACATTGAAGGGGAAAAAAGATGTCCCAGTATTTTTTAACTTGCAGTAATAACAAGTTTTCAAATGGGCTCAAGACGCCAGTGATTAGAGCAAACAAACAATTCTTTCAGTTTTAGGCCAAAGCTTATAACATACAGATGCAATTTATATATAAAATGTGCATGTTGAAATCACATGAATTGTATTGACATTATGAAGCTTGTAGGCATGTTACAATAACATTAACCCCGAGGGAGATATTTGTAAATCAAAGAATAGGAGGCGCTTTTGTCGTATTCCAAAAAGTGCACGAGGTACGAAGCGATGCCTAGACCAGGTGGAGAGGCGTTGGACCCTGAGGGGATGGTATAACGGAGTGGGAGGAAGAAAAGGGAAAAGAAAAGAAGAAGAAATGATATCAAAAGAAGATGGAAAATGTAGGACTCTGAGTGAGCACAAAGAACATTGGTCATGAATGAATGCATAATCAGACGCTATTGTTATGGCGCAATTTATGTGGAAAAGTTTGTTGGTTTCATAGAAGGGGTGGGAAGATAATTATAGTTGAGAAGAAAGACAACATAGGATAATGAGAAAAGATGGTGAAAGTGTAATGAAGGTCCTGGGGGGGGGGCTACTTAGTACAAAACGGGTTATGGGGACATGCCACAAATTCGGGTAGCAAAATCAGGCTTTCTGGTATTCCAATACGTCCTTTTTCTTCGCAAAATGAGGTATTTTGATGGGTTTTCTTTTCAGAGATTTGCACCAAATGCCTCAAATTTGGTCATTTCTTCACAAAATGATAGAAATTTTGCCAAAATAGAGCAAATTTGGACAGAAAAAATGAGATTTTTGATTAAATTTGACTCAAAATATAGAAGATTTGGTATATGGATGGGTCAATTTTTCTTAAGAATTGGTATTTGGATGGGTAGCTTTCCAAATTTCCCAGAGGCACGTCCCTACCCAAACCAAATTTGAGTAGCCCCCCGGGAATGAAGGGCTGTTTTAGAGTACAAAGGATTTTGGTTATGAGTGTATCTTCATGTGCTATTGTGAATTTTGGAGTTTTTGGAAAAGTTTGATTTTCATAGAATTGTGAATGTTGGTGGGATGAATCAGAGGAGGATATTAAGGACAATGGGGACTGGACGAAAGTAAATAGAAGTTTATTTGTAAAGGGGATAGTATGTGGCCATTTGCTATCATAGTTACATAATGTGGCCATGGTTGGAGAACCATGGCAGTGGGTATGTGATGCATCTTGCCTTAAAGCAATACTATAAGATTTTGATAAAAAATGGTTTACGGTAAAAATAGCATAAAATGGTTGAATGTGACTATCTAAAAACGTTTTCAAGTGAATTTTGGGAGAAAAATTGTTTTTCCACCAAAAAAAAAATAGATACAAAGCACATGCATGTTTTCCTATACTAGTACATGTGGAATTAAATTCGGGATCCCGAATTTAATTCAACAAATGGCCATAATAGAAAAAGTAAGCATCTTTGAGCCAAATCGTTTGGAGGGTATTCATATCTACCAAAAACAAACCCGATAAGCCCAAAAAAATCGAAAGTCATGGGTGACAGGGGGCGCTTCATTTTTAACACTTTATAGTATTGCTTTAAACAAATACAGGGGATTTATTGTGCGCTTTGCTTCCCTGATTTGTAATTCAATGCAGCCTCGGCACATTTTTCGGGTGTTTTCTGTCCACTGTGGTCCAAGTATACGTTCCATTCCACACCAAGCATCATTTCAAGTTCTGCAGCAACCTCTATGGATGCAGAACCTTTTGTTTAGGGGATTTTAGGAGGTTTATTGTTTTTAATGGGAAAAAACGTCCTAGTAACCTACTTTTTATTTTCTTAACCCTTTCGATCCGATAGAACGCTTGAGCGTTTCTAAAGGAGCCTACAAGAGAACGCTCAGGCGTTTCAATTCGTATTGAGTGCATATTAATTCAGTATGGGCTATGTACACCTATATGGAAATTCAGGACCAAAAGGGTTAAGATCCATATATTTGATACTTTTTTCATATTATGAAAATCATATACCGTAATTACCCCTAACAGAACCAAATCTCAGTTTAGAAAATCACAAAAATGTGTCACAGATGGGGATAATATGCAAGGGCAAAATCACTGCCCGGGCAGCGACTCGGCAGTTTGGGAAATGGGAGGTTCCCGGTTCGAATCCTGGTTAAAACATGCATTTTTTTAATCACTCTTCCCTTTTCTAGGAGATAGGTTAGAAATGGAAAATGTTAAGAAATTAGTTAGGGTTAATTACAAATCATATAACCAAACCTCACTAAAGCTCACTTTAAAAATCACAAAAATGTGCTAAGTCTAGTGACGGGCGTTATATGCAGGGACCAAATTGCTGCCTCAGCAACTCAGCAGTAGATTGCTATGGGGATCACTCACTTGGGAAACGGGAGGTTCCCGGTTTGAATCCTGGTGAAAACACACATTTGTTCATCACTCTTCCCTTTTTCGAAGAAAAAAGTTAAGAAATCAGGGTTAATCCAGAATTTCTCATTTGTCAATATGATACTGATATTTTGCTTTTACAGTGAGACATGAGCTTGTCAAGTAAGGGTTTTGGATTTGAAACTATTGAAATTTGAATTTTTATATAAATTTTTCATTTTCTTTATTTTTTGTAGTCCCAGAAGAGCATTAATGTTGTTTATGATTTTACGTGGGAATTCAGGTAAACATGAATCATAACAAATGAAAGTGAAAATTATTCCCCCACAGAACAATTTCTTCATTGTTCAAATTAAAAGTGGAAAATGTGACGGTAGCCTATTTTGTAAGGTTGACAGCTAATTCACTCATACATTGTGCATTTATTTCTCAGTATGTGCTGTAAAATGCTTTACAAAAGTATGATTAATCTTTTGAATTTGTCTGAAGCTGAATGAAATATGAATTCCCTGATGGCGTGATTGACAGTCAAAAATTGATATAGAAAAAGGCATTTCGGTTATTATATAGGTGGCTTTTGAACTTCAAAATATTGTTTTCAACAACAAAATTTGAGTTTCAGATCATGATTGAAAAAAAGTTTAAAATGCCATCATCGTTCAGGACAGTTTTCTATACGTGGTTCTCGTTCAAATTTGGTAAAATAAATATTCTTTCTTTTCATATCACTGCACAGGTATATAAAGAATTTTATTGGGATTTATTTTCTTATTTCTTATCATGATGTACAATATTAAGTGGATTCTGTTAAATATTGCAAGTTTTGATGTAAATTTATGATTAATCTAATCAACAATTTGACATTGTGAAATCATATGCACCCCTCTCATTTAGTTACATTAAAGCAATACTATAAAGTGTTGAAATGAAGCGCCGCCTGTCACCCATGACGTTTGAATTTTTTAGCTCATTGGGTTTGTTTTTGGTAGATATTTATACCCTCCAAAGGATTTGGTTTGAATTTGCTTACTTTTTCTGTTATGGCCATTTGTTGAATTAAATTCTTGAAAACTTGAAAATGCTCTTATAGATGGTCAAATTCCTTCATTTTAGGCTGTTTTACTTAAAATCATTTCTGATCAAAATCTTATAGTATTGCTTTACCATCCCATATCCCATAGGCCTAAATTTGGGTCTGTCCCAGGGGGTTTGTCCCATCCCATACAACACCTTCTCAACCTTCCCCATCTAATTCTGTCCCATCTATCCTTCCTTTCCTCTTCTATCCTATCGTTCAGGTCCATCCTATCCCATTCTGTCTTGTCCCACATTCCACCTCGTCTAGTCCCCATCTGCTATGTCTCATACCATTGAATGTCTTGTCCTACCCCACCTAGTATTTTTTCACCCCATCCCATCCTATCCCATGCCATCCTGTTCCATTTTATCAAATCATAGGCCCATAGCCATGAATTGTTATTTACAAGGGTTGTATATAACCCATGGACCTTAGTATTGACATTTTTAGACATATGATAATGTTTTATAACAACTCATTTCATAGTAAAAAAAAAATATGATCTTTTATAACAAGAAGTGTTAATCCTCCTGGCTATAGTGCTTCAGACATATTTTAGTCCCAAACCATCCCAATTTCCAGCATTTCCTGTCACTTTCCAATCCATCCCATCCTCGGGATGGGACCTCGGGATCCCATTCCATCCAGTCTGCCTAGAAGGACCACGGGGAGCGAGCTAAGCAAGCAGTGAGGGCGCTCTCGGTTTGGGCTTTAACCTCATGCCTATAATTCTTCTAGACGGACTAATTCCGTCTTGGTGTCTATATAGAATTATAAATTGAAGTGAAATCAATAATTCATATATGTTATGAATTTTTACCAATTTTGCAGGTTTTTTACAAAGTTATCCGTCCCATCCAAGCTGGTGAAGAGTTGATGGTGATAAAAGACGCTACCTTTCCTGACCAAGAGGGCGTTCCATTCCAGTTTACAGGTAAGAACTTTTTTATATTTATAAAATGCTGAAGTGAACAATAGCCCATGAAGATAAGAAAGAAAAGACTATCATAAGCTGTACTGCACTATGCTAGATATCTCCATGGCCTAATCAGTGGTTCACAGCCAAGGAGAGCTGGAGTGCTGGGGAAAAGCTTTAAACACATGACATAAGATATGAATGCACTCTCCTTTTAAAGGGTGTCACACCATTATCAGAGATGTCACCGACTACAGGCTTACAGGCAAAGTTAGCTTCAATATTCCTGTAGAAAATGAATTGAATTAAAAGTCATCCTAAAAGCATCAAAGCGTTCACCAGGCACATTGATATGAGTTTTTATAGGCCTATTGTAATTTTTATAGATTCCGTAAAAAATAAGCTACTTTGAAGCGATCAAATAGAATTCTGCTGAGTCTTTAGATAAAGAGTGGAAATGATTTTAAAACTTGAAATTCTTGTAAAATTGTTATATTTTGTTAGTAAGCCAAAACTAAATAAATTTTATTTTCCCTTATCTCTGTTTTCTTGAATATGATTCTCATTCAATATATTTATGTTTCAACATCTGTGTAAATAGAGTATATCAAGAGAATTGGGTCTGGTGCAGAATTTCTGTAATTTCTTTCCAACCACCAGATCGAAGGAATGAAAAGGCCTATATTTGAAAAGGAAATTTTGTTTTTTAAATATTCAAAGATGTGCTTGATTTATAATTTTAAGTGTTCTTCAGAATAACTCCAAAGTTTTTTACTGTTCATTTTCTAGTTTATAATAAGTGTTCTTCAAAATAACTCCAAAGTTTTTTTACTGTTTATTTTCTGTTTATAATTGACCACTTGACTCAATTGCAAATTTTTGAAGAAAAAAATCACTCCAATATGAATGCAAATTTCTGCAAATAATGCTGCCAATATAATATCAGTTATTCATCAACGACTCAAGTGCCATCTGTAGTTCAATCACAAGAATACCTTTTAACCAAAAAATATCATTGAAATTATAACAACCAGTCTTACCAAAATTTTCATAGCGCTATAATTGATTCATCACCTATTCTCCATCAAATAACGGCATACAGCCTTTAAGCATACAAAGTGCTCAGCCAATCAGAGCCCAGTATGCACTTTGCAGTGACTAACCATTGGGGGAAAGTTCTACACATTGGTTAGAGTTGGTTGCACGAGGGCTCACTACTGTTACCCTGGCATGCTGTGTTTAGATAACTAGTGTCAATTGTCTTATAGTGAGATATATATGGTGACTAGAAAAGTGTCTTGTTTGACCAGAGATCAAACGGATTCATTTAGCGCTTTTAGTCCAACTCGCCAGCATGCTAAGTAAGTGGGCTCACCATCACAAGTCATTATCAAAGGATATATAAGATGGATATATAGTTTCACATGGTCATTTTTGCACCCAAGTTTATGTTGTGAATTCATATTGCACTATTTTTCTGTAAAAGTTTGTTTGATTTTAACAGTTGTTTTGGTAAGCTATTAGTCAATTACCATACACTTTTGTTTAGTTTAGATTTGTTAATATTTTTTTTTTTTTTTGTAATTGAGAATTTACATTTTTATTGATTAGTTTTAAACAGATATGCCTGTATTTGAATTACTGATAAAATTATTGGTCTGATTTTAATATGTTTTCAATTCAACAAGAAATTTGATGTTTTTTTGTAAAAATCATTGCTGTGTATGAAATATTTACGATTGCGTTTTCGTTTTTTAACTTCACAGAAGAGGAACAACAATTCGATTGCCCAGATTGCAGGGAAATATTTAGGTCAAAGGTCGCTTTGAGAAGACATCAAAAGTATGCTTGTCCACATTCTAGTCAGATCTACCTTAGCACTATGAACCAAGAGGACCACATTGAGAACGGTCGGAACAATAACATGCCATCTAGTCTGCCTGGGGCTCCGCTGATGCCCATATGCACGGACCCATACGCCAGCGGTAAGTGGCTACACTGAGGCTATGCCTTGCCGTGATTTACTGCGATGCTTTCCCATGCACTGATGCACAGCTAGTGGGTACACACTCTCTGACTGATACATGCTTACAGTGTGCAGTGCTACTATGCTGATATTATTTTTGCTTAACTTTTCCACATTGGTGATAGAATTTCTATGATGTATCAAAATATAATATATTTGGTCTATTTTAGTTTGGAATTACACATGTGAACTTATACTTATAAACTGACATACCAAAATGATGTTAGATATTTCTTAAATAATGTTTGGATATAAAAAACTTGTTTTACTTTATATATGCCCAAATATGCGAATGGCTCTTTTCAGTTTTAGTGAACTTTGTCTGCCAGTTGTATTAAATTTATGAATGATTTCTGATGTTTTTTGAATACCAACATGCACATTTTTGGATATAATCGAATTGACTAGCACATTTTTGGATATGAGCAAATTGATACTCTTTTTTTGGATATGAGCGAATTGATACTTTTTTTGGAAATTATTTTTTTGGCTCTCTTTCGTATTGTAAGGACAAACTGTATCGGTTATATTCTTTTTCTTAAACTTAAAGTACTTTTTATTCACATTCAAATTTCTTATGGCAATTTGATCTGCAGTTGCTTTGATTAAAACTATTGTTTTAAATTATTCATTTTTCAGCTCACTAATTCTTAAAACAAAATTTTCTCAACAATAACCATCAACTTTTTTTAGTTGGAAATTAGTGTCATTTGGGGATGGCTTTGCAAGACAAAATTGAATTTGTTGTCTATTCATTATACCAAAGCATATTAAATGTTGTTGAACTGATATTTGTTACTACAGTTCTTTTTACAACTTGGTTAAACAACTAGTTTCAATGTCAATTACTATATATTGGTGCTCTCATAATGAAGTTCTAGAGATAGTGACTGAGGGTCTATGGACACAGCAGGCTCACCCTGGTAAAATTCGAGTACAATTCTAGTACAAGATTGGAATGTGCACATTTGGAACATCATTTGAGTACAATTTAAGAACAATTCTAGTTTTTTTTGTACCAGAATTGTACTTGGCCATGCGTTATAAATTGTACTTGAACCCTTTCGATCCTGAATTTCAATATAGATGTATACAGCCCATAATGAATTAATTTACACTTAATACGAATTGGAACGCCTGAGCGTTCTCTCGTAAGCTCCTTTGGGAACGCTCAAGCATTCTCTTGGATTGAAAGGATTAAAATGTACTGGAATTGTGTTCTAAATGTGCACATTCCAATCTTGTGCTAAAATTGTACTCGATTTTCTCCAGGGCAACTCTTCTTCTTTTCTATTTCTCAATGCCCCAGTTGAAGGGATCAGATCTAGATTTGATGATCAGTGGAAATTGTCATTCATTTTCTTGACATTTTAAATCTCTTTGTAAAAATGATCATTAAAGTGTCTTCAATCATTATGTAGCAAGCAATTTAGCAAAAGCATTCATAACAACATTAAAAGTAGATTTGTTGTATACATGTTGAAATCCATTTCAAGCTTTAATTGATTTTAGGATTTAAAAAAAGTACCTTGCCAGTCCATCAGTGTGTTCTCAAATTTGATGGAATTTCTTATTTTGGCAAAACTGCTTCACTTTGGTTTACATACCTATTCTATATTTAGAAAATATAACAGGAAAAATGGTAGGTATATGCTTGCTTATAAGGCAGACTTTTGGTGGAGAATTCTGTAAAATATATATTGCCTGTTTTTCTATGAGAAATATAGGTGAATGTGTATTTCATTGGTTTTATAATGTTTTGTGATTAACTAATTGATATTGTATCTGATATTTAGCACAAATTTTAACCAAATTGTTTTCTCAAGAAAGTTTAAGTTTTTATTTGTACTACACCATAAGTGACAGCAAATGTGGTTTTATAAGAGATTGAAACTTGAAATACAATTACAGTTTGATTTATATGTAAAGAAGCATAGCCCAAATAACGATTGGGTCAACTTTTTTCAAACTCTTCGTGATTGTAGTACCAAAAGATTGCTCATATTTTTCCCATAACCCACGTGTAATTTCACAGCTGAATTATGTTTTCGTTTTTGAGATATATGTGAAAATGTGTCTAATTATGGTAACCGTAATTAATTTTACACAGTAACTTGTAGGCAGCTCTGAAATACAAGATTGTCTATAACTGATTAAATCAAAAGACCGATTCAACTGATATTAAAAACTTGAACCTCTTTTAATGGTCATCTTTCACATGACACCAAACAGTAAATTTTGCAAAATCAGACCATGCTCGTTAAATCAGTTCCTATTTGAAATTTAAAATGATATACAACTTGAAAAGTTTGCAAAAATGATACACAACTTAAAATGAGATGCAGTTTGTTTAAACTTAGGCCTATAATATGCCAAGTTTTTAATACTTTGATTTAAACTCTGTTCGTTTCATTAAAGTAAACTATATATTTTATGCCAATCTTTTAAATTCTAATTTTTAATTTAAATTACTCTAAAAGAACTTATAATTTTATTGCAAAATATGATATAAGTTTCAATGAGCTCTGTTTGATTGCTTGAATTTTTTACAAACTTCTTGATATTTTGAACCTAAAATATTGCTCCCATTTTTCTCATGACCCAAGTGAAAATACGCAACTGAAACTTTTTAAATTTTTGCAATACAGGTAAAAGTGTGTCTGATTATAGTTTCCATTTTAAAATCATCACCGTAAAAGTATAGGCAACAGCGAAATTCAAAGTTCTCAAAAAATGGAGTAGGTTGGACTGATTCAATTGGAATTTGAAATGCGAAACCTGTCTTATTTGAAATGAGAAACTCAATTTTAAAAAATGCACTATGCTTCTCAAAGATTCTTGTGTGTAAATAGCTGCTTTTTTATGACATTTTAGATATTAAATTATTTTTAAAAACTGTTATATTTATGATTTTTCCTAATTATTTCTCTTTACAGATGATGAGAACGAGAATGATGAATCATTGATGGAGCAATCCTTTGATTATTCTGGATCCGAGAGAAGTGAAACGCCCCCTCTAGGCCAGACTGATATGAACGAAGAAGACTACAGCGAGAACCGTCAATTCAAATGCACGGAATGCCCACGGTCCTTCAATTGGAAGTCCAATCTTATACGCCACGTCAGCGATCACGAAAACAATCGTTTCTTTCCATGCGAGAACTGCGACAAGAGCTTCTCCGATCCTAGTAACTTG
Organism: Ophiothrix spiculata; assembly: GCA_000969725.1. Classification (NCBI taxonomy): domain Eukaryota; kingdom Metazoa; phylum Echinodermata; class Ophiuroidea; order Amphilepidida; family Ophiotrichidae; genus Ophiothrix; species Ophiothrix spiculata. Next base: position 27,800 of record JXSR01S010288.1, read on the forward strand.
CAACGTCATATAAGAACACAACACGTTGGTGCACGAAGTCACGCGTGCCCCGAATGCGGAAAGACTTTTGCAACATCGAGTGGTTTGAAGCAGCACACACATATCCATAGTAGTATCAAACCATTTACTTGTGAAGTTTGTTTGAAATCGTACACGCAATTTTCGAACTTGTGCAGACACAAACGAATGCACGCAGATTGTCGCACTCAGTTAAAATGCCACACATGCGGACAAATGTTCGCCACAATCACAAGTCTGAATAAACATCGTCGATTCTGTCACGGAAGCAGCCATATTATGAATGGTCAAGTAGCGCCCCCAACGATGTTACCTATTCAACAAGGATTGCGATCAAATGGACCAATGATGGGTAGTGCTGGCACACCTTCAGCGACAAGCCCAAATTTAATGGGCATGGGCGTTTTGACTCCTCCCACAAACTCTGCACTTAATCCTGCAAACTTAGCTCAGCTGTACAATCTTCAACTGACCCAACAAGCTGCTTTGCTTCAAAATAACTTGATGGCTTTCTCCGGCGATAAAACCGCTACCCCCCATCCTTACCTCATGGGGTATCCTGGTCTTGCTGGTCAAGCAACCCCGCTTTTGGCAACCGGTTTTGCCAACGCAAACGGACTTCTTAAACCCGTCGGTAATCCCAACAATCCTTTAGCTAGAGACGATTGGCTGAAGCATTACACGGCCAACAAATCATCGAACAATAACGAAGATCAGGATAAACTTGATACGGAAAATGAATACGCAAAAAAGAAATTAGAAAGTGACCTCAGTGATGGAAGTGACATTGACAATGTAAGCACTCCAACGGGGAGTGATCTAGATTCAACATCCGGGAGCGATTTAGATTCTGAAAATGAAGATGGTGAGAAACGAGAGAGAAAGAAGAAAGACAAAGAACGAAGAAAAGAACTTCTTCTTAGAAGCATGGAGAAAGAGGATGAAATGGAGGCACCTTTTCCAAATGACAATATACCAAGCGAACCTATCAAAGCAATTGCTAATATTGCCGATAAATACTTTGGGGGCGCTCTCCCTCCTGGTATTATCAGGCCAGGTATAGTCCCTCGTATAATTCCAGGACAAACAAACGGTATTCCTTTGCCAAAAATCAAAGAAGAAGCTCTTGTTAAATCACTAAATGGTGCTTTTGACTTATCCAAGAGATATGAGACGGTTCCATCACCTCAGGTTTCGCCCATCCCTAAACCACCTAGGGATGATCAGCCACTTGATCTGAGCATGCCAAGCAAGAAACGCGATTCAGATTCGGAATCTGAGCCGAAGAAAGAAGTCGAGGCAGAAAGTCCAAAATTACCGAACTTTGTAGGCAGAACGGAGCAGGAGAAATTACTTCAGCATCAGTTGAATCTTGCTTACTCCAAACCCATCCCATTTTCGATGGATCCTATCTATCGCGTCAGTAACGGTTTACCAATGATGCCGTATAAATTTATGCGCATGGATTACGCCAGTCAAGAAATGATGCTGCATCAAGCAAAAGCTGCCGCTGCTTTCGCAAGTATGCGTCATTTTGAACAATACGATCCTAGCAAGATTTCACCAGTCCTGCCAACCAAGCCAATAATAAGTCCTCCTCAAAGAGCGTTTACCGTCAACAATTTATTATATCCGAACTCTGCCGACAAAATGGTTATCCGCTCAAAGGATCGTTATACATGTAAATTCTGCGGCAAACTCTTCCCACGCTCGGCTAATCTGACGCGTCATCTGCGTACCCATACCGGTGAACAGCCTTACTCGTGCAAGTATTGCGACCGCTCTTTCAGTATTTCGTCCAATCTTCAGCGTCACGTGAGAAACATTCACAACAAGGAGAAACCATTTAAATGCCCTCTATGTGACCGATGTTTTGGACAGCAGACCAATCTCGACCGTCATCTGAAGAAGCACGAGAACGAGCGTGATGGCAGCTCTGGAAGCCTGTCACCTTTGACCCCAATTAAAGATGATCTGGCAATGAAATTGAAAGAAGCAAAACTGAACGGCGCAACTCCTCTACCACCAACTAATCTTAACTTGGAAGAAAAAGATGAGACGTATTTTGATGAAATCAAGAATTTCATCAATGATGGCGCTGCAGGACGCATTAGCAAGGACTTGTTACCTCCCGATATTCACAGAGTTCAACCAGTATTACCACGACAGGTGCAGAGTCCTTCTGTAGGAAGTTCTTCTCCAGATGGCCCTAAGAAAGAAGTAGAAGACCTGGCAATGGAGTTGAAGCAGATTCCTAAGTTAGAAGACATGGAATCCGCTCGACAAAGTCCGTCGCCGAAGCCATTGGAAGTTGATGAGAGTAGAGACGCAATGACTCCACCTCCTCCAGAAATGACTCAAGAAGGCATCATGGCTGATGCTTTGGGAAGAAAGAGAACATCGCCATCACCTCTTCCATCGCCACCACCATCACCCGAAAAGAACGGCGAAGATATGAATGGTATAGACGATGACGACGAAGAGCCGATCAATAAAAGGCCTAGGCTGGAAAATGAAATTGCAGCCCTCAAATCTTTCTGTCCCTCCCCTCCAGCAGACGATCCTTTGGACAGTCGGGAGAATCACATACGCCATTCAAAGATGCAGGCCTATTCTTTAATGATGACACAGTATGACGAAGATCATCACGATAGAAGGCGACTTCATGCGCATCATCCTCCTACTCATGCTGCAACTGCAGTCTAAGTTTTGAAAAAGTCTTTGTGAAATTTTTGTGTGTAATACTGAAAAATAGGTGCTCTGTGTTTCAAGTTCACATTTTGTACATTTTCACAAATTCTGCTGTTAATGTTATTGTTTTCAAGAAGAGCATTAGTGAAAGCTTTTGTTTCTTCATTTTTTTTTTATTTACCCGACCAAAGATAAACTTGTTATGAAGTGATTGTAATTGTGTGTTGAGTGATGTCGCTCATAAATATTCGTAAAGTGAGGTGTTTCAACAGTATGTAAAAGATGTTGATGTTCAAACAGTTCAGAAGAAATTCAGCTAAGACAATCAAATTTTTGAAAGTAGTTGGTACAATTATATATATATAATGGTGGCGGTGCTAGATATGATAGATACAAATATGAAAAACGTGAAAAATATATAAAAATTCATACAGTCAAATACTAAAGAATTGTTATGAAAATTAGTTTCTATAGTGTATCGACGGTGGTGGTTTGTTGGTTTGGGGTCATCTTTGGTGAATATTATTTATGTGAAAAGTGCCTTTTTATTTTCCATATTTTATGAATGTACAGCTCGTATGTAGTGTTGTGTATATTTTTTGCTAGCTGAAAGCAAAGTTAGTGTATACATATTTTTATAAAGTGTATACCTCAAAAAACAACATCCCTGTGAAAATACGTGAGAATATTTGAAAAAATATTCGCTGGTTTTACAAAAGTTTAAATCATGTAGATAGACACTATAGTGTGTATATCTGTTTCAAATTTCGATATTCGTGTACAGGGTATTCATAAATAGGGTGTGCAGAAATTGTCATCATTATATTGTACACTTTTTTGTATATTTTAAAAACAAGCTATTTTGGACATTACATATAAGTATTCAAACATGTATAGTCCAAAACAAATCATAGATTGGACATGTAAATAAATCTTTAGACTATCATCTGTAGAATTGGCTTCTGAAATCTGAAATATAGCGTGTGAAGAGATATTGTATATTTATGTATATATTTGTAGTATATTGAAAATGGTTTCAACTAGCCTAGTGTCCCTTTAACCCAAATGAGACTTGATGTCTTTCTATTGGATCAAAGGTAACTGATTTTAAAGGTGCATATGTAATGTTGTTCGTTGAAGAAAAAGATGTGGGGGAAATGATTTGTATGAATACCAAAGTCAATGGATACACAGCATTAACGTTATGACAATTTAAGGAAAGTTGATGGTGATTATAATTATGCGAACAAATAAAACTTTATTTTTAATATCAGAAAGTTGTTCAAAATGTTCACATGTCATTGTGAAATTCAACACCATTGTTTTTAAAATACCATGCCCGTATTGATAAGTAAAAGTAAAACGTGCAAAATTTCAATATTTTGCATAATTTGTTTTTTCAAGAAAAGTTTCAGTTTGATGACAATTCTTTTCATCATGTGTACATTCCAACTCATGCTGCTTTCTCTGTTTTATTTTTGTTTCAAATTTTTTTAAAAAGAAAAATTGAAAATTCTTTTTTTGCCAAATTCATCATAATAGCTTTTAGCAATTATGTTTAGATAGAACATGTATAGTATAGATATTTTATGTAGTTTTATTTATGATTTACAGTGCCAAAACTTATAGTCTTATTTTCGCTCTTGTTATGGAGTGTTGCATGTTAGAAGGCTGTATCTGAAAGTTTAAAACAAAACAGTTACATCTTTCCTGCACTTAACCCTTAATAGAGGGGGTTTTTTTTATTGCAATTGTTTATCTAAATGTATTCATTATTACATTTTTATGATAGAGCGGCTTTCTGCAAATACATGGAAAAAATAATGTTGTGTCTTATACAGTTCAAAATGTGCAACGTCATAATTTTACATGTTGCTTTGTTTTAAAAACTTCAAAAATATGAATTTGAATATTTTACAGGGTTATCTGGTTTGGAACCTCAAATAATTAGATCCAAGGTATTTGAACCGAACACCTTTGATATTGCATCATCATGCTTTTGTAAAATGCATCATTTTAATATTATCACAAACTTATTTATGTTTTCTTGTTTGTATTTTGTTACTTTTTTATAGAGCTTATTTTACGCAAAGAAAAGGTATGAATTTTCAGGGTATATATTTGTAACCCCAAGGTGCTTTTTGTATTGAATAGATTTTGTGAAATCAACTATAGCACTAGTCATTGGTGCTGAATTCGCCAACCAAATAAGCATTACAATCAAATTCAGCCAACCAAATAAGCATTACAATCAAATAAAATAACATTTTTGTAAATAAATGTTAGAATTTTGAATTGAATTTTAGAGAATTTTGAATTGAATTTTAGAGAATTTTGAATTACATTTTAGAAACTTTTGAATCAAATTTCAGAAAATTTTGAATTAAATTTCAAGAGAATTTTGAATCAAATTTTAGATATTATGTTTTTTGTTCACTTTGAAGCAATAACCGTGCACTTGCGCAGGATGTGACCTGTCAAAGTCATATGGCAAAGGTCGTGGGTCATTTCCATGGTGATCGTAGTGTGTTGTTACAAGTGATACAACAATTTACTTATTAAATATTTGGAAGTTTAAATTTTTATATTTTAAAATTGATACGTCAAGAAGATAGTTAAAGATTTAGTCTAGCAAAATTTTAGCAAATTAATTTTGATTTTCCCGCCGTTTAGTTTCTCTCATTTAGATGAAATGTTTATGAAGAATATTATTCCTATTTATTTTGCTGTTGAATCAGTCTTATATCAACCATACACATGTTTCAAATGAACTGGAAAGACGATGCATAATTCAAAATTTAGAGTCAACAACTCGCTCCAGTCTAATTTTTATACAGTGATCTTTCAAACATCTCATCAAGTTTTTTTCAAATAAAAAGAGAAACGTACATATGAAGTTTGCTCAACAAGTTATGACAAAGATGCCCTTTCCCTACTCTTGTAGACAAAAAACAGGGATTTTTTACCCCAGACATTTTCAGACTTATTGAATGGTATTTAGGGGCATTTTTGTATGATCATGCTTAGGCCTAAAAAAATAATTGTTTGATTGGCGTAATATAAAAAAAAATAGGGTATGTAGGTAGGTAGGTCGGATTTTATTTTTAAATTTTATTTTTTTCAAATTTGTAAAGTCTATGTTTCACATACAAAACCCAAAATATACGACACATATACAACAACATCTTTACTTTTTCTGTAATACATCTTTTATTTGTCATTTTGAATGTCCAGCAAGCCATATATCGGGGGCCCCATGAATCGATTCCCATCAAATTTGGGATTTGGAGATTTTTTACCATGCTCAAAAAAATTAAAATATTTAGGGTCGGCGGTAAAAATATGGTCGGTCGGGTTACGCCAATCAAACAATTTCTTTTTTTAGGCCTTAAAGTAATACTATAAGATTTTGATCAAAATTGAGTTTGAGTAAAAACAATCTAAAACGAAGGAATATGACTATCTAACAACATTTACAA
>JXSR01S010288.1:46715-64790 GCA_000969725.1 Ophiothrix spiculata
TCGTAATTTACCATGCCGACCTTAAGGTACCTTTCGATATGACGGGTCACATATATGCAGACAAGGGCTGAAGAAACAGAAGAAAACATTCATTGGAAACAAACATTGCCTAAGTGATCCATTTTACGTGAATAGTATGTTGAATTTTCCTTCCAATTTGATATGGTACAAAATATGACATCTGATTTAGAAATGCCTTGATTGATTGACACACTCAAATTGTTGTGTGTTGTTGTTTATGTTTTGTTGTTGTTTTTTCAAAATTTATGAAAAATTTGAATTTTCATTTGATTTGTGACTGCTTCATCAATAATTTGAAAGAATGAACTTTAAGAATATAAAATTAGGCAGTATGAGTAGGCTGTGATTCCTGGGAGATTGTAATCATAATTAAACCAAAATGTGTGTGCGCGATCATTATCATCGGGTAGGATTTAAAACATACTGAAAATCTGCTTCATCACTTCCAAATTGTTGATACACGTAACTGATTTGCCAGAAAAATTTGGGAGGGAGGGTTGGCAAAATGGGAAACCATCCAGGTTATAAAATGGACCCTTTGTAAGAATAAAATGAGTTGGCTAAAATTGTATCCAATACTACACCTATATGTGAATGGATAAGTTACCAGACACCAGACCTGTTCAAAGGGATACCATATCCAAGATCAGGCATAAGGCCAAAAAAAATTAATTGTTGTGTTGCCCTCAAGTGGGATTTCTGAAAAATTGAGTCGGTCGGTTGGAATATAATTTTTTTTTAAAGCACCTAAAGTACCAAATTTGGGTGCATTTTCCACTATTTTCAAAATGTTTTCTCAAAAAACACCCAATCTGAGCAAAATTGGGTGCTTTCCAGACCCTAAAATTTATTTTTTTCAATTGTTGCAAAAGTTGCATTGTGACCAAGCATTTTCAAAAACAGTTTTTCTTCTAAATATCTGAATACCTATCCAACACAGAAAATCTAAACAATGATGTATGTCAGAATAACAGAGCATTGCCTTTGATACTTAAGTCTCAAGACTTATAGTGAGGGGCCTACATCAAACCAATCTACCAGCAAAAATCTCCCAGGGAATAAATGAAAGCACCAAGTACAAATTCAAGATTTCATTCGTTATGGTGGGCTGGAACATGCACTAAACCGAACATAATAATTTGGGATTTCCTTTATTAAATAGTCCCTTTTATATACCGCAAGGAAACATTCTTGTCATTTGGTTGGTACTGCATAACACTCTTATAAATATTTGGTGAAGGCGCTTGACATCATGGCTGCACTCTAAATTTTGCAACGGATAATTGTAGTTGTGAACAAAATGGTTGAACTGTTTGCAAAACTTTCTTGATGCTACATACTTTTGAATAAACATCTGTACATGCAGTGCCTATAAAATGATCTTATTACCACTAAATTGCTAATGTGTCTTTGGTAAAGGGCTTGTAATTGTTCGAAGACAATTTCTTTGTACAAATAACACCATGTATTTTAGGAAAAACTACATGTATGTGAACTAACACGTAGTTGTCCCAAAAGAATGCATTTGTATTTTGGGGACATGTATGTGTTGGTGTAATATAAAAAGCCAAGAAATAACTTTTACCAATTACAAGGCCTTTTTTAAAACATAATTAATATGCCTGCGGCTATTCTATTGGATTTATATTACCATAGGTACAATTATGTACTCATGTTCATTAAAAGTACATCCATCAAGACAGTACAACAAACGTCCAACCATTTGTTCACAACTACATTATCAGTTGCAACATTTTTGAAAAATTTAGTGTGTGGGAATTTTTGACAAAATGCCAGAATTGAAACAATTGCTGGACAAATTACATGCATGTATGTAGATAGTGCTTTTTAGACACTGATGAATCATTTGGAACAAGATGAAATTCTTCAAGCACTGGTTGCATTTTGCTATAGGGCTAGGCTGGCAAGGTTAGGCTAGGCTAGGCTATACTATATAAATCTTGAAGTATGCAACAAGTTGCCGGATAACACACATAAACCAATATGACCATACGCGGAAAATGATTAGTCGGTACTTTTCGAATAACAACAACGTACCCAATCATGTTAAATATTCAAATGAACTTATATTCAAGGTTTATCCATGTAGTAGCAACAAAAGTAACCAAAAATAATACCAAAATCATGAAAGATTCATGTACCAAATGTATTAATATGCAGTGATTTGGTCTTAATCAATCCTAATCAATCATTGCTAGTCTCTTACACAATACAAAAACAACAGTTCACAATGTTGTAGCAGAGTCTGATTGCTTGTTGCATACTTCAAGGTTTATAGAGTATAAGCATGTGTGGTACGTTAGGCCTAGTATCCATTTGCTGTTCGCATATTCAGTATTCCCTTGACTCGTTTACTATTGTTTATAATTGTGCGGCGCAACACAGACAATAAACTTCGTTCTGCTTAGTGATCATACTAGTGGCCTATGTACGGGAGATGATTCTTACGACCTGGCAGCACCAACAATCAACATTCATACTTGGTGAGCACCAGGTAATAGGAGTATCTGCCGTACACAGGCCACTGATATGATCACCAAGCAGAACGAAGTTTATTGTCTGTGTTGCACCGCACAATTACAAACAATAGTAAACGAGACAAGGGAATACGGAATATGCGAACAGCCAATGGATACTAGGCCTACAACTCACTGTGCACAAGTTAACTTATATCACGTGAGTTTACACAAGTTATCAAATGCCAAGAATATTTTCATATGATATGTAAACAAATATTTACTGCTCTTTATACAAGTAATAGTGCCTACAATTGCACCCTCCACCTTCGGTGTCCGGCAATAGTAGGCTCACAATTCTTAATCACTTTGGGTAGATATTTTGCACTATTGCCCTCATGAGCAGTAAATATTTGTATAATATTCTTTATTACTAGTTATACCTGAGGCTGCAAGTTGGCAGGGATTACTGATGGCTACTCATTAAATAAGACTGTACGTTTGTCGAAATTTTTCACATTAACTACCACAAATTTCAACAAGATTACACCTAGTCTTTTGAGTTCTTAATCTTATAATATGGAATAACCCAACAAAATGCTCTAGTATTTTCATAGGGTGAGGGTTTAATTATTTAACAAAATAATTTACCCATCCACATCCTATATTCTATATCATAAAATGGAATAACCCAACTGAATGCTCCAATATTTCACCAGGTTGAGGTTTTGCTCATTTATTTAAAAAATTTCACATCTCTACACACCCCCATTTTAGAAAATGATATAACCGATGGAGGAAGTTTTATTTACTTGACAAAATATAATTTGCCTCCTTGCACCAGGCCTGCTCTGCAACCCTATAAGATAATGGGGGTAATACTGTGTACACAAGAGCTTGGAATGAACATCCATATAGACACTGTGTGTGCGTGCTTGTTGCCAAGCAACTTGGTAGAAGGCGTAGGTATAACACGTAGACGCAAACACATACGCACAGTTGAATACACAGCGTGACTCCACATATGACATGTCATCTTATAGATTCTACTCCTGGAATGTACATGAATGTACATTCTAAGCTATTGTGTAGTTTGCCCCACTGACCCCAGTTCCATCCTTTGTCATATATCCAGCACAGGCTGGTCCCATGAGCCAGGGGCTTCCAGATATAACAATACACTCCAGTCAAAAGTGTTTTCGCATGCTTAAAAACGGGCAAAAACCAAATTATTACATCAAACGAACCAGATTCTTAACAAATTAATGTTTTTATAGTTGTCATATGTATCCAATATAAATAAATCCATGTTTCTTCTTCTATTCAATCTTCCAAAACCATCAAAATGGCTGATTTCCTGAACCAAATACAAATACACCACATGCAGTTATTGATATGTACCTGTGTAGTTTAATATTCTCGTTGCTCGTTATCACCGTGTAACCGTAAAGAACATTGTCAGGTTATGAGCTTGCAAACAAATGCGCAGCTACATGTTGCTCATTGTAGCATATCTGATGTATACAAATACCAAACATTAGATATGCTACAAGAAGCAACATGTACGAGCCGACAACTGGACCCCTTTGCCGCGGCGGTACACATATATTTAAACTCCTTTTTTTTGAATGTGCAGAAGAAAGTATACAGTACGTTTAGCACACCATATTTTAATTGTGCTGAATGCAATTCTTGTTGATTTCATTAGAACTTAAAAAAAATATAAAATCCGTAAAAAATTATTACAAATAATGAATGGTTCTCGAGATATGGATGGTTAAAGGTTTTGTGCCCAATCTTTTTTGATCGGGAGATTATTGTGTGGATGAAGGTGTCTATGACATGGAAGGGGTCCATATGGCTTAAAGGCTCAAACAGCACATATGTGGATCGTCATATCGAAAGGTACCTTAATACCAGCATAGTACATTACGAGATACGGGCTATTGAAGCTAAGCATAGTCAAAAATCATGTCCAAGGTCGAATTTCTAATTTCATCAGAAAGGTTATCATTGAAGTGTATTCTATCATATTAATCAGGTTCCAACATCCAAAACATAAGAAAAATGTACTAAAATCCAAGCTAAAAATCCTCTCTCCATTCAAGATTTACTAAGTACAAAAACTTTAAACTCGATTTTCTCAGAACTATAGTTTTCCGAATCAGCCCGATGCCTTTTACCAATTTGGGTGTAACTTCGCAACCGAACATCCAATAACCAAAATCAAGGTGTCATTTAAAAGCTTAAAATCTCAGCTTTCAGATGAGACCAAAAAATCAATTTTGATTTTTCCGACCTTAAGGTACCTTACTATATGACGGGTCACATATGGTGTGGCCCTAACTGGATGAAGCTGAGCACATTGTAATGTGTCTAAGAAGAAATGTCTTCAAATAAAATACCAAACATTCACTTGAGCTGTATACTGTACTCCAACAGTTTAATGTCCATTTTCCTATACCCTGCATGGCATTACAATCATATCGACACAATACATTGGGCTCACAAATAACAATTCTTATTTAGAGTTTGGACAAATTTATAATTGATATCTGACTGTAAAACAACACACTTTGATCTTTGCCTTAAAACACAATGATCAGTCACTTTTCTTTATATATATCTCAACATGCATTTTTTAAAGGCACTGCAACACCACACAGGTAAAATTGTGCAATATAGCCAATAGCGGACACGAGTTTGCGTAATTACTACGCGTAGTCGCATGCGTGCAGTTAACGGAATTACACAACTTTTTACCGCGATTCGGGGCTTCCACAGGTTTGTTTTCGCAGTGATAAAGATGTGTAATATCGCTCCACTCACTGAATGATGATGCAATGAAATCAACATATTTACCTCGAGTCAAAATTGCATCATGGGATATTACCATGTACACTTTTCCCAATGTCCCATCATACATACAAGAACTTTGCATGATGGAAAATAGTGGAAAAAAGGTACATGGTCATGTGAAACCATTAGTGACCAAATACTGTTACTTACGTTGGACAAAAAAGTGAATTTAAAGCAATAAGTGTTAAAAATGAAGCGTCCCTTTCACCCACAACTTTTGATTTTTAGCTTATTTTATTTGTTTTTGGTATGTATTAATATCGTCCTAACGATCTGGCTTAAATATGCTTACAATTTCTGTTATAGCCATTTGAACATCTTTCAAATAAAAGAAAGTGAAGGGAAATTGTTTTTTCAATATCTTCTTTGTTTAGACTTTTACAAAACATAAACTCCATCAAATATGGGATGAAACATTCAATACTATCATTCCATTTCAAGACAATCATAATTACAGAAGCTTAATGTCACAATTTCAAAATTAATTTCATATAACATATCGAGTTTTGCAACTGCAAAGAGAAAAAATTTAGTTTTTGTCTTCCCAGGTTTGCAAGACATAAAGGTGGTTTCAGAATAGCTCTTGTTGCGGCAGACGACCAAACATTTGCAATATTGAGTTGTCGTACTGTCGACACCTTTGCATTTGCCGCAATGGTCTGTCGCAAGAAAAGTTGGAATTTATTCCAATTCAAAATATTGTGTTGTTGCGACCATCACGACAAGGTAATCGATATATCGGCTTGTCGTATGGCAAGCAACATTTTTAAGATGCACCAAGGTCAAGTTTACGCACTTTAAATTTTTGACGTCATGTTGGTCGTACGACCACACACCAGGCAACTCTGAAACCAGTGTTATACGCACAATATAGGCCCAGCGATACTGGTGGGAATTTTCACACAACTCGGTATAGAAATAAATCAGCAGGAATTCTTGATTTACCTTATTCGCTCTTTTCGCTAAAGTTGTAATTTATTACAGTGATACGAATTGAACCTGCAAGGTTATATCATATTTTTTGATCACTTTTCCACCAAACAGTTGATGCAAACTTCCCACCAACATGGCGGTTGATGCAAACTTCCCACCAACATGGCAGTTGATGCAAACTTCCCACCAACATGGCGGTTGCCAGTAATGAATTGGCAGGATATGACGTCACATGCAAGCCCTCAATTCTTTCTAAATCACACCCTACCATGGAGTAACCATTACTTTTATGATGCTACATAATATTCCCAACATCAATATGATTACATACACAATACAAATAATTAAGCAAGGTGATTTTCAATGGTAAAATAAACATATATTTGCCAACAATGTTACACACCCAATGCTTTTACAATATCTTCACTCTAAATCTCAGGAGCTGACAACAACCTGATTGAAAAGTGATGGAAAATTTTTGTTTGATGAAATCAGATCTAGATTTCCAAGACCTCCAAACTCTAAGACTATGGTCACAATACTTTGTATGAACAGTTATGAGCAGTGTTTTGATGACTTAACCATTATGTACAAACTTTTTTTGTGAAAATGTGTCTGTAGACCATAAGAAATTCATAAACAATGGTGTTGAAAATGTCAGAACACTCTACGAAAATGTGCAACCGTTTGTATGAACTTTGTACAACCAATTGTGACCATATCTAGTTGGTTAAGGATGGGTACAGAGCTGCTATGTTATTTATGAAGCAGTTATCCTCTTGCGTTAGTTTCACTGTCACATACTTGCTGTTGTTTTCAATTATTTGAAATATCGAAGCAACAATGTAAATTGTACATTGTTTATTGTCACATACTGGGCTTTGTTTGTTGTTTTCAAGTTAAAATATCAATAAACATCAATGTAATACATTGTTTATAGAGTCCCTGCATGTGGTGCATCATACCGTGTATATGGTGAATTGTTTAAATGCATTCAACATAAGTGTTACCATAACCGACCACTTCAGATCATATCCCATCCATCAAAATACATCATTATCAGTAAGTAAGACTGTGGTCTCACTACGTCGTACGAACAGTTACAAGCAGCGTTTAGTCCATTTAGAAGGACCAAGGACAACGAGCAAAGCAAACAGTGAGGGAGTCACATGGTCCTTCTAGGCAGACTAAACACTGCTCGTAACTGTTCGTACGACGTATTGTGACCAGTCTTAGTTACAATATCTTGATGAATAGACTATGATAAGTCATGTTTACGGGGGAAGGTCATCAGTCCAAATCCTTTGTTTGGCACCAATCACTAAAAGCATGAAAGGCCTCTATTAAGACTGCGCACTTCCAAATATTGATGTCATCCCACCTTGGGAGTACACTGGAAAACAACAGCCTCTAATGATAAAGCAGAATTATTATCATCACTACATCTTGTAACCAAACTATACAAACTCAAATATATATTTCTTTGTATAAATTCATAAATTCATGAAATAAAATTCCACCTCTTGGCACAATTTTTTTGCATTATATAATCTATTGTTGTTGGATTTAATTTGTGAACGCGTACTCAGAGCCTTGTGCGTACATGCGAACTTAACAACCTTGAAAATATACGCTTGCGTCAGGGAGCACTGCGTACTTGCTATAAACACGCGTTCACGAATTAAATCCAACAACTATACATAACATCATCCAATGCAAAGTACAAAAACATGGAAGGAATGTTGTAATGACTGGCTGGTCCTTTTCCTTGCAACACTTAACGCAGAATAATTTCACCCAACACTTTTATGTATTATTTATACTACACTTCGTGTTGAATAAAGTTGGTTTCAGACTAGCTGTCGTTGCGGCACACAACAAAACATTTGCAATTTTGAGTTGTCGTACTGTAGCACGACACATTTGCATATTGCCGCAATGGTCTGTCGCAAGAAAAGTTGAATTTATTCCAACTTAAAATATTGTGTCGTTGCGACCATCACAACAGAGTAATCGATAATCGGCTTGTTGCATGGCAAGGAGATGCGACAAGGTCGAGTTTGCGCACTTTAATTTTTTGACGTCACGCTGGTCGTACGACAACACGACAGGCTAGTCTGAAACCAGCTTTAGCGTCAATCGAATTGGACAGTTTCTAACTTTTACACGTTTCTCTTGTTCAGATGCGTATTGCTTAGTGTATTGTGCAATTTCACGTAACATACTCACACATGTATGGCAAGTTTCATTTTAAAGGAAAGGTAAATTAAAATGGAATGATGGATAGGTCTATTTCCTATGATTGTAAAAACAACTATAGTAACAACACTAATCATGTGTTTGGTTGCTAGAGCACTTGCCAAAGCACAGAAGAGGCCCGTAGTTCAGGTCCCCGTTCGGCCAGGATATTGTTTTCCAAAATACACGATGTTTTGGCTTAAGTAGGTAGTTTGTGTATTGAGCAGAATTTATTCTTTCCCTAGAGGCATCCATATTGGAGAACTGAGCTTTCGATACTCTAGCGAGTGTCATCTTCAAAGCTGCTGAGCTTTCAATACTCTAGCGAGTGTCATCTTCAGCTCTGAAGATGACACTCGCTAGAGTATCGAAAGCTCAGCAGCTTTGAAGATGACACTCGCTAGAGTATTGAAAGCTCAGCTCTCCAATATGGATGCCTCTACTAGGGAAAGAATAAATTCTGCTCATGTTTACCGAACTAGAGAACTAAGTAGTTTCAAATCGTAGTTCGTGTATTGTTTAATTGCTATAAATGTTCTAGTATACGATCCATATTTCTAGAACACCATTCTTTAACATTTTAGAATTTTACAAACTTGAAATTCCGTTCGAATTAATAAGTTTCTGATATTCCTAGTATAATGTTCACACATCATTTCATTTTGTTACTCAATGTGAATACACTCAATGATTTGATAGCATAAGGGAGAGGTTAGAAAATGGTTTGAAACGAAATTTTACTTTGGATTGGCAAGGAAATGTTCACATAGACAAAAGTACAAAATAATCAAGTCCCTTTGCAAAGAACTTGTGTATTCAATTCAAAACTTTATAGAGAAATTCATTTCTCATATTTAATTATACAAAATACAACTAGCTAAACTATAAATAATACAATTCATAATTACATTTATATAGAAAAAATATGTTACACAATATCTGGCATAAAAACATAAAGTTGGAAGAACATGGTGATTTGTGGTAAGGCCAAAAAAAAAAACTCTGTCTCAGCTTACTTAAGGTCAAAACCCTAAGGGTTATGCGTTTTGTTTGTTTGTTTGTTTATTTTGTTTTTTAGTAAAAAAGGGCTACGCGGATGCGGAAATACCCCCTAATTTTTTTTATTGCATTTTTCGGCCACTCTTTTTTTTTTCACGATTTAACTTTTTTTTCCAGTAGTAGGGAAAAAAAACCTGAAAATCTCTCAAAAACCATTAAAAAAAAAAAAAAGAAATGCGCTAAATTTGGATTTTTAAAAGCTAAGACAGACATTTTTTTTTCTTTAGCCTAATATCATAGATTTACAGGGCAAATATCGGACTTTGCATACTGGTCCATGTAATGGTGTCGTCAGCCATGGAGCTCAAATTGGGGGTATTTGGGTCAACTTAGTTTCGCCAAAATCAAAACAACTCTTGAATGCCGAGATTCGGTTGCACACAGAGACAAAGTACAAAAACAACACACTTTACGCGAATGATACGCCACCTCCTGAACACGAAGCGTATGTGTTTTCGATATTCGCGCCTTATGGCAAGACGCATCATCGGCAAAAGCCAAATATCCCAATTTTGTCTCCATGCCGGAATAAAAATGGCGGCGAGTCTGTTATCTCCCCTGTAAGTCTATGGGTAATATTGAACTCAACAGGAATATATGTGCATATCATTAATCTGTCCTCTTGGTCAGCCATGTTTTATAGCTAAGCTTTCAATAAACTAAAGAATGTCATCTTCAGAACTACTTCAACATATATATTAGTGAAATTCAAATGCCATAAAAACCAAAAATTGGAAATTTGCAAATAATCTTTGTTTAAAGTTTACAGAACTGTAAAACAAGAAATATTTGCTGAAAGAAAATTTAGCGAATTTCAAAATCTGGGGTTTGTGGCGGCATTTTAATTTCACTAATTGCATCAGCATGCCATTGAAATCATTGTACATTATTAATATTAATTTTGCGATTTTGGGGTATTAGCAAAAATTAAATTGCTAGCAAATATTTCTTATTTTACAGTAATTTAGTCTATAAAATTATCAATTTATTAAAATATCAGTGAAAAGGTGGAAAACCCATGTGATGTTTTTTGGTGATTCAGTCCCAAATACATGTTCTGAAAGTCAGTTAGTGAAGTCGTTGGTCTTGTGTACGAATAGACTCCGTAATGGGGTACGCATGTCATCAGGTACAGTGTATCATTGATTGATTGAGTCTATCATAGGTATTGTACGTATAATGGACACAATAAGCTATATTGCTGATACATTGATTATTGGATTCTGACGTATTGTGGGAATGAAAAGGGCTCAAAATTTGCTGAAATGTGACTCGTTTTCATTCCCACAATGCATCAGAATCCAAAAATCAATGGATCAGCAATATAGCTTATTTGCCACACAAGACGACAGTTTGTGGTTTGTACCAATCACAATAGTTGTTACTTTTGTTTCACATCAAATATCAAACGGCCTTTTAAGGTCATTTCAGAAAAGCTTTTGCTCTATCGTGGGTATTCGCACAAAACGTCCATCTTTATGCAATTGTTGTCGCAATACAGAACAAGCTCATTTTGCTATCAAAATGACAAGGTTATCATTTTATCTGCCAATCAAGCTTGTCAAAAAAATTGCCATGACAAGGTTGAGATCACACTTCGTCATGTGAGTGCAAGGAAGTCGCATCTGCAACGAATGCCCTTGTTATACTTATTTGACACATTTTCACAAGAATGCCAAAATTCCCTCAAAATTTCCCTGTCTCAAGTCAGTGGCTCTTGAAATGGTTCTTTAGGCGACACTATTTCAAGAACCCTTGACCCAAGACTGGGGATTGTCCAAATTTATGAACTATAGCAGCTATTGCAGATACAACTTGTGGTACGTTCAGAGTCCAGCGATTTCATCACTGCAACATCGCACGACGTCTACCGATACGCAGTCTTCAAAAGTTATGGCGCAATATGCGTAGCGCGTGTAAAGACTGCATATCGACAGACGTCATGCGATTTCTGTTAAATGGTTTGCCTCCGAATGCACCATTTCTTGCACTCACATGACGACTTGACGTGTTTGATGTGAACCAAACTTTGCAACCACACAACTAGAACTGATACATTGCAATCACCTAATGTCCATGGTATACTTACAAGACGCAGCTAGTTTTGTCTGGTTCGTCTTGTTTGAATTTTTGATGCTATTAAACCAGATGCTGGCAAGTTAAAATATTTTCAACTATAGCGTCTTTGTCAGCGTCTAGCTAGAGGCTAGCTGCGTCTTGTAAGTATATCATGGGTTTAAGGGAATGTATGTCTTATCTTTCTGAGGATTGAATTTCTCGAATTGCTGGTTTCCTTTATTTACTTTGATTTACTTATTGATGCTTGGTGCTTGGTACTTTTTGTGTGGAGAGAACTTGTATGTATGCACATATTCCTAGCATTTGATTGATATATAGGCAATAAAACTCTTACATATTCAATCTTCAGGAAAAATTATTCAGAGCCTGACTTTGCCATGAAAATGGTTGGATTCTTTAGTATACTGAATGCTATTTTTGGCGAAGTTATTTCTAAACAAAATAATAATTTGTAACATCAATGGTGTATGCACACAGGGTCATAGCCCAGCTTGTAGGTGGTGATTGGCAGATAACTCACCCAAACCAATTGTCACTCAGGTTACTATTAGCCTATTGCACGGTTTTGCCATTTTGGGGAGAGCCTCAACCTGGCTTGCGTGATGAATGGGAACTTACATAATATTACGATTAACAGTTTGATTCCCTCTTTCAAAAACCCCTGACCTTGCATGAAGTGACTACATCGTTACATAACATACTAGTTTAATCGCCTGTCAAATCGAGGCTCTCCCCACAAATGGCGAACTGTGCAAGTTGTGAATAGTATAGTTTTGCTGTTCAATACTAAATTGACAAATTATCTTAATTACATATCTGAATAAATTGGCTTTCCTATTTAATTTTATTTCAATGCAATGACCAATCCGAGTTTTTATTTACAGATTTCTTATCTGTACGACTTCTGTTCTGCTAAATTAAAGAGGCAATTCATGATCCACTTTTCATCCGCAAGGTCACCTCTATCAAAGTTGAGTTTTTTAGCTTATAAGAATTCTCAACTGGCGTATGTAACGATCCCCAAACCATTATTTTATATGTGCTTGCATTTTTGAGAAAGTGAGAAAATATGTAATTTTCTAATTATTGTCGGGGCCCCGACAGTAATTACAGCACAGTAGCCTGTGGTGATTTTCAAAATGCTGAAAAGCTTGTAACTTGGAAACGAATGATCGGAATCAACTGAAATTTTCGGTATATATTTATAGTGTACTTTTCTTTTTATTTAGCCAGAAAAGAGGCGAGGTTTTGTCGCATCAAAATCATGAATTGCACCTTTAACTGGGACACAATGATGTCCTATGCTTTGTGTACAAAAATAACTTTACACATAATTCAAAACTTTTCTAAATCTTTTACAAAACCAATATCAGGCACAAACAAGTGAGGCAAAAAGGACACTTAAAATAATCTATAACTGAATTTAATCCAATCAAGACAGTTACATATAAGATAATAATAACAAAATATATTTCTAAACAATTCACATATTTAGGAAATGCATAAAGTTCAAAAGAATACAGATATACAGAATAAATTGTGATGTACGATCTTGGAAAATGTGCCATATGTTAAGTCATTTTACAGATTTCTATTTATGCGGTGGTCACAACTCATCATACGTGCTGTCTACGTATAAAATGTAGGCAAAATTGTGCAACCTGTTTGTTGTAAATACAACTCCATACAAATTTTTTACACGTTAGCAGGCAGACATGACATAGCAGTTTTAATGCATGCAGAATTTTTCTCTGCGTGCTAGCTACGTTTGCGATACCGATTTAACATCAGTGCGGTTCGCACATGCTCAGTACCGGCAATGTTTGCACAACGAACAGATTCCTTCCGTTTTTTGCAATTTTTCCCACAGCCAATTGCTCTGCGGACAACGCATTTAGCACTTTCATATATCGTATGTGTAAGTATGGTCTGCTTATAATAACATGGTCGTCGCAGAGAGGTTGAACATTGTAAGCATGGTGTAAGTACTTACAATGTGCGCAGTAAGTACTTACGACGTGCACAACGTACGATGCACACAACTGCTCACGGTCAGATGTGACGTGCACACAACGTACTTACACCATGCAGCCAACATGTGTAATCCTGACGTCTTTCCCACCTTTTTAGAAAAACATAGTGGCCGTGGCCTCTCAAAAAAACATGTATGTTGTGACCAACGCTTCATTCAAATTAAACAATGGAAATGGAGACAAAACAAAATAGATAACACATTACCATGTGACAGATTTTCAAAGATTTGAACATCGCTGAAAAATACTCCACATGGCGAACCCTACATGCCACTCATTTGATGGGTGCCAATCAGATCACGTTAAAATGGAGACATAATTAAATGACTAACATGTACGTTTCACTATGTGATAGATTCCCAAATTGGTAGGAAGGAATACACCCAGGAATACAAAGGAATTCTTGTTTTGGTACAATTAATGACACACATGATACCTCATGTCCATAAAGGAAAAATTGTATACAAAAACACAAGAAACAAGAGATTGATTTCGTCATATTCATTCCCATAAATGAATGATCCTATTGATAACATTCATGATGAATAACTTGTCTTCTTTTTTCAGTATAAGACTCATCAAACCAGAACTAACCCAAGTACATGAAATGTCATTGTCAATTAATAAGTTCATACAATCATGAAAATTGTTCAATTCAGGCTGCAATGTGATCACCAACTTAAGGGCGTGTTCACACAGAGAAATTTGGTCATAACTATATTCTTGCTCGTGAGCCATCCATGACCAAATTCTCAGTGTGAACGCAATTTTAGAAAGTGTCTCGCTCGTGACCAAAAGTGACGCGCCATTAGTTTTAACGCGTAAGTCTTGTCCAAGTGTGAACGCAACTGCTAAGTTGTCTCGCTCTAGAGCCGCTCACCAGCGAGAATATAGTCATGACCAAATTATATGTGAACACGCCCTGAGCTACCTATACTCTGTAAATCTTTGAAGCATGCAACAAGCAGCCGATTAACGCACATAAACCAATATAACCATACAGGGAAGTAAATTAGTCCGTATTTTTGGAATCATAACAATGTAATCAAATCTTGCAGAATATTTAAATGAATTTATATCAATGGTTGTCCATGTGTTAGCAACAAAATAATACCAAAATCATTAATAATTCATGTAATTAAATATTAATACGCAGTGATTTGGTCTTAATCACTGCTTAATCCAAATCAATCATTACTAGTCTCTTGCACAATACAAAATCACCAGTTCACAATGTTGTAGAATACAAGGGATATGGTATGGATCTTGTAACAGAGTCTGATTGCTTGTGTTGCACACTTCAAGGTTTATAGAATATAGCAGTGTCTGTCAGGAAATTTGCCACTCCTGGATAATTAAGATTGGGAACCTTGTCAAATGTAGGGGTTTGATTTTGGGCAAACTAACCTAACCATTGCTGTGCATATTTTTCATACCATATATCTAAAACATTACTATGTCCAATTCAAATGCAGATGAACTTTAAATTTGGCATATTTGTTTACCATATTTTTGGAACAAAACATTTTCAATTTGGTTTATGCTATATTGAGACCACTTTATTTAAAACATGACCGTAATAAATTTATGATTGGTACAAAAGATTTTGACAAATCATAACATAGGGTACATTCTATCGCTTCACTAGGCATGTCATGGAACATTCAGTTATTCCGTAACATTCAGATGCAGCCATGAATGACTGGAAACTCATCATGACATGTTTATGTCATTTTACGAAAAAGTCATATAATTTATCTGGTAATTTGTCTACAGAGTACAGATTTGATCTAAATTTTCATTTCAATGAATTGCTGTACCCAATTTTGCTTGGAAATTTGACTTGTGGTGTAAGTTAAATTATACAGTGAAGGGATTGAACTTTTTGACATGAAGTAAAAGATACTGGTTTGAGCTAACACCAGGAACCGATTTAGCAATGCAATTTACTAACAAAGTAATTGCTTTATCAAATTTTCAGCAAGCAAATACATTTCCAGAGCTCAAAAAAGTGACTGCTTAACTTGATTAAATGTGCATGGTCTGATTTTTCAAATTTTAGTTTTCACTGTCATATGAAAGATCATCACTAATTATTAATAATTTTGACACATTTTCACTTATATCTCCAAAACGCAACATGTTTCAGCCGTAAAACTTCACAACGAACATTTTGGTACCAAAATCTCAGAAAGTTTGAAAAAATGTTGACCCAATCGAACAGGGATCCTTTAACAATTACTTGTTCCAATGACATGGCTAAAATAATGAAGGTGAAATTGGTCCTAGGTAAAGGCACTATTCAAATCTGTAGGGTTCATTTGAATGTTTTTCTCTTGCATCTGAAGCTGGTAAGTAAATCCGAAAGAGGTACTGTAAACGCGAATTTTTCGCGCTCAGTAATGTTTCGCGCAATGCCAATTTGGGACCATTTCGCGCGTTTTTATTTTCGCGCACTTGAACATTGGTCGAGTATTGAATATCCTTTGCAACAAAATACACATTAATTTTCGAGGTGCATTTATTTTCGCGCTAAACCTATTTTGCGCGAAAAGAGCGAAACAAATGTAGCGTGAAAAATACCACTTATACAGTAGCGCAATGACAAGGCTACCTTTCGCACATGTCATTGGGCTATTGTCTTTGTTTTTCAGGGAAATCAATATATTTAGCTAGCCACACAATATTTGACGGAAGTCCACACACCACTGCGATTGAAGCCACACAAGTTTTGGCCAATTAGTACTAATTTAAACATGTCAAATTTGACAGATATTTTGGACATCTGAAAAATGAAAGGATAAGACTGAGTACATTTACAAGGAGTGGACTCCAGTCCAGTCCAGAATTGTGACATTCAATGCAAGATTATTAAAATTGTTGATTCTCTTGAAGTACATGGGCATTACCTCTCATATGCTATTCTCGATTACTACCATCATGGGAAACCCCAATTTTCAAATGCAGAGAAGGTAACAGGCTGAAAGTGAAGGAATTGTGGCGATAAAGAGATAAACATTCTGACTTTTGCAAACAGGCCCAAACTTTTACTTTTAGTGTGCAAGTGAACATACAATTGACGCAGCAGTCTTGCTATCATTAACTCAGCCATTATAAAGGTAAATCTCAAATTCGAAAACATCAGAGACCCAAAATGAACGATACTCATAAAGCTTACAAGTAACAGCAAAGTCTTCGAGTGCTCTACCAATCTACATTATCTTACACCATCACCATTATATAATACATCTGTTTTCATCAGAAATTGCATATAATATTCAATGAAGGCCACAAACTTTGATCAATTTTTAAGGCAACATTAATTTTACACATAAGCACAAGGAGTACATAAGCTCACTCAGGACAGTCAAAGTTGGTTGAAAATTTGTACAATAACGGTGATTTAGGTAACAACCTAAATGCTGATAATATATCACACCACCTTTGCTTTGCAATTGTAAGTTTTTAAGTCAGTGGTCTTCGGTGCAAACCCATTTGCATGTATGCAAATACCACAGTACAAAAACAATTCTGGTTCTTTACTTGGGAAAGGCAACGCAAAATACCACAGCTGAAATAGTCAAAACACCCATACTATCTTAACTTGTACACAATAAACATGAAAGAAGGCCCAATACAAGGTCTTGACTGTTCAGAACTGGTTACATTAACAATTGACAGTGAAATTGGTCTGAAGTTACCCATAATATAACAAATTTTCAACCAAATATAACTTCTATCCCGATTTTCGTTTAGCTGTTAATTTCAAAAGTACATTATAATGCCCTAATACAAAAATAATTCCAACTTCAATATTCATGAAATATTATTGTGGCTTTGACGCACAGCCATAAATGTATGGCGCACATAGTATGATTCATGAATAGTCGCTGCTTAGTCAAAGTACAGTTGCTGCAAATTTTTTTAAAGAGGTATATTTTTCCTCCAAATTACAATTTTGCCTATAGTTTGGTATTCATTTATTAATCATATTTAAACAATAGATATTATTAGTTGTCCCCTGCTTGTTCACAAATACAGCCAAATATCTAGGGTCTGGTGCCATATTCCATGAGGCCGCCAGGCCGAATGGAATATGGCACCAGACCCTAGATATTTCCCTTAAGAACAAGCAGGGCGCAACAAATTTTGGGTGTACATGATTTTTGTAATCTCTATCTCATTTGAATACTCTGTGAAAAGCCCTCAAAGTCCATGAATAAGACAGGCTTTGAATAACGCAATGCTAATAGAGATGGGCTTTGAATAACCATAGGCCAATTGAGACAGGCTTTGAATAACACAATGCTAACTGAGACAAGCTTTGAATAACTAAAGGCCAATTGAGACAGGCTATGAATAACACAAAGTTAACT